>JAPMOQ010041001.1:882224-906634 GCA_026543055.1 Argiope trifasciata | reverse complement strand
GTGGATCTTTTGAGTGCCGGTTATGGTCTGGGCTCGTGGATTGCCATGACAGGCTTATGGGTGGAGCTACCTGTGCTGGTTCAACGACTGCCAGAAGGATGGACACTCGCATCGCAACTGGCCCTTTTCCTACAGGTATGTTTCGTCGTAGCACTTTGACAACGAAAAAGCATCACTTCTATTTACATAATAAGCATGTTATTGATCGCAACCACATAATACGTCATTATAGAGTTAGAGCAATATAAAAAAAAATTAATTTGGTACTTTGCAACAAAAATAGTCGGGTAACTAACAATGTAAAGGTTGTTTGTTGTTCTATGGTAAAAATGTTTACAATGAGTATGTGAATATATTCAATGTGTTATGCCTCCCAAAGGATCATTTTTAAGAGACTTGTTAATCCCCTGGTTGCAAATCCCATGACAGCAACTCAACTGTAGTAAAATCTGCTCATCCGGCGATTCCAACGGACAAATCAAATTCAGAAAAATCTGCTCATCCCACCATTCCCACGGACAATTCAAAAGTTTCAAAATCTGCTCATCCCGCGATTCCCTTGGACGATTCAAATTCAGAAAAATCTGCTCATCCCTTGATTCCGATAGGCAACTCAAATGTAGCAAAATCTATTCATCTCGCCACGGGCATGCTTCAGTTATTGAGGAGCGCATCTCGTTTTTTTCCTCGTTTAACCAATGAAATAAATTGTATACAGTATTAGATGTTTAGTTTAGGTTATGCCTAACAGATGTCATTAGTTGTCCATTAAATTGCAGCATTTAAATGCACGTGGTATTACCACATAAACTTCATTCTTTGCCGCTTTTTCTTACAGAAATGGCTGTTAGAATACTTTCAGTAATTGACAAAGAGTATATTCCTAACGACTTATCAGATTCTGAAAGCGATTTTAGTTTTGATAGAGAAAGTGATAATGATTTCGATATTTCGGACTGCTCCTCAAATAGTGATGAATCTGATCATGATTAAATAAACTTGCAAAGTGTTAAACAGTGGTGCATAATTGATATGAAGAATATTCCTCCTCTTTAAATTTATACATTTTATTTTTTATATTATGCTATAAATAGAAATTAACTGTAATTCAACTGAAATTTTTTTTCGGAGATAACACCTGAAATTGATTTTTCTAGCAATTTCTTGTGATAAAAATCTATCTAAAATTATATACCAGTTCTATCTATCTATCTATAAGTTTGTTGTGATCAAAATCCATATGAAATATTTTCTAGAAAGAGAAAAATAGATATTTCAATTCTTCAATATATATATAGTCTTAAAATATACAACAACAACAAAAAACACAGTTTTTGAAGTGATTTTGGTCTACAAATTGGGCAGTCAGAAGGTTAAAAATACTAATATGCATTTTCCAGTATTTAAATATTAGCTAACATATTAAACACTATCGATCCGATGTTTTTGACGAATTTCGTTGATTTTTGATACAACAAGCAATCATAAAGTCTTATACTATTATTTATTACAATTATACTATTATATCATTTGCTCTATTTGTTCTATGATATGGAAAAATTAATTCGCATAATACAATGGGTGTATGCCAGAATTAATTCCGTAATTTAATGTTCCCTTATTAGAGACGAGCCAATTTTTTTTTAAAAATTTCTAACTAGAAGTGTTAAGTTATTTTATTGTAAATATTTGTCGTCTTTCGGCTGTCCTTATTTCGTATAAATAAACGCCTTCATTGTGTTTTCTACTGAAGGACAACTGATCGTGTTGTTATCTCACACCATACCCATCCAATACATTAGAAACGAACCCGATGGATAGGAAATCCGTAATACAAGGTGCACCAGAGAAACTTATTTATTTGAAAAATCCCGAGTGGCGAGTTGGGTGGGTAGAGGGGTGATAGGTGGTGCTACTGGAGGGGAAAGTCCCAAGTTTGCTTTTCTCTTTAGTCAATTGTCATCATGATCTGGACTAGAGGGCAGTGGGCCTTCACCACCGAGAGTTCCTTTTCTTAGGGTCGCTCATTAATTAAGATTCAATTCGAACTGAAATCGCTCAAAAGTATATTTTACAATTCTCCGAAGTATATATGTGTCGAATTTGATAGAGCTAGATCAATCTGTTTCGAATGTGTAACATCAACATACACATATATTATCCCTCATTATTAGCATAGATTATTAAATGAAAATTGATTAATTAATAAAAGAGTTCCGATAAAATGGTACTGAGTATTTCAAAGCTGAATTTGATTAATATTATTTCATAATTCTATTTATAGGGTGCGCCAGAAAAACCGACTTATTAGAAAAAAAAAATCCCAAACGGTTTGTTGGATAGGTAGGGGGGTGATATGTGGTGCTACTGGAGGTGGAAGTCTCTAAATTTGTTTCTCTCTCTAGTCAGTTGCCATCATGCTCTGGTCTAGTGGGCAGTGGGCCTTCACCACCGAGAGTTCCTTTTCTAACGGTCGCTCACTTGTTGCTACGCAATGTCCTTCCCCCCTTGCTTTGAAATTCTTTCTCACAGACCCGTTCCTGGCCGTAATTAGATTCTGTCATAGGTTAACTCATTTCGGGAGTGTCGGTGAACCCAGAAATGGACATCAACGGACCACCAGAACTACGGAAAATGCTGAAAGAGTGAGGCAGTCAGTTTTGCGTTCTCCCCGGCGTTCAGCTCGCAAACAGGCAGTTGCTCTGGGAATTTCTGACACCACTCTTCGACGAATTTTCCATCAAGACCTTCTATTTCATCCCAATAAATTGGCTGTTGTGCGAGAATTAACTGAAAGTGATTTTGTTGCCCGTCAAAATGCATGTGAAATGCTGCTTGACAACCTGCCTGAAGACGCTGTCGTTTTTTTCGGTGACGAGGCTCACTTTGAAATCCCTGGTTTATGTCGATCGACCGCGGACCATAGCTCAACTCAAGAACTACATTCGCGACGTCATTTCCAACATGCCGATTGATATGCTGCAAAGAGTGGACACGAACTTCAAAAATGGACTTAATCAGTATATGCACAATGAGGGTCGCTATTTAATCAATGTCATTTCCTAAATTATATGAAAAAAAATTGGGATTTTGTATTCTCAAAAAAAAAAAAAAAAGAATTAAAACAATAACTGAAGCAGTACTTTTTTTTATTGACCTTTCAAATAAATAAGTTTCTCTGGTGCACCCTGTAGTAGGCATATTTTTTAGCGTGTTTGGGGGCGTTCACAGACAGGCATAATTCCAAAAAGGTATTTTTCGAAATCAGAGAGGTTTGAAATATAAAGATCCGTCAAAATTGTCCGATGGAGTTTTTTTTTAACGGTTGCTAATATTTCTCTTTGTATATTTCGTTCACGATAAAGTAAACAGTAAAAGAGTAGTCTTAATATTGTTACGAATGTTACGTATCTGTGATGCTGCTTCCCAGCATGATTGGTTTCTTCACTGGAAAGAATGTTTTACAGTATTCTTTACTGGATGCTGTGGATGCTCTTAGAAATAATCCCAGAGCTTGGCGACAAACTTGGCGACGATTTGGCGACAAAATGGAAAGTACCCGAAACATCGAGAATTTTCCCGATTCGTCCATCAGGAACCGAGATATGTCCAGACGCACCTTGATTGGGCGAGACATTTCTAGCCACGCCTCTTGGGACTATATAAGGGCCCAAGCTGAGTAGTAGTAGTCGGAATCGACAGCAAATAGCGAGTCCTCCAGAGGAAAAAACAAGAAGCGGCGAAGCCAAGCAAGTGCTGAACTGAGCTGTGTGCCTTGTAGTCTATAGAAGAAGCAGCGTCGAGTACTATAGCTAGTACTGCAGGTATTGTTACTACTTGAGAGTTACTGTTGCTGCTGTGTGTTCGTCTCGTCTGTAAATAAACGTATGTGTTGTGTTCGTCAACTAAAGGACTGATCATTGTTTTGTGCATAATCTCATCTCTAATACCATACACACCCACTAAGCAAGTTAAAAAGAACCCGGCGGATTAATATAGGAAATCCGTAACAATATATTACCGATAAGTTATAACTATAACTATAATAAGCTTTTATTTTGGATATTGGATTTTTATATAACTTTTTTTAGTAATATTTTCTGCGATATTATTATTATTAATAATAATAATTTTTAAATATTAAAAGCTAATAATCACTTAACAAAGGAATATAAGTAATTTTTTAAGATGTAATGAAAAGTAGTGCATTTACTGAAAAATTTTAAATCTTGAGTGAATTTGCAAGTAAAATAAAAAGTATGGATTACTTTTAATTTCGTTTATCAAGTACACAACTTATTTTACACTTGAAAGAAATTACTGAAAAAAAATTATATATTTTTTCTACAGGCATATTGCCTACATCCAAGATAAATATTAATTAAAATTACTTAAATTTTTTTCTTTTTGTCAATTAAGTGCAATTTCAAAATGTCTTAAAAATTAAAAAAAAGCACCCTATAAAAGATGACATAAGGACTCTCTATATATATTCTTAAATTATTTTATCTAAATTTAAAAAAAGTTTCACACACTGTTTTCTTTTATTTTATCCACTCACGTGCTAAAAAAAAAGGCTGAAATATTTCTTTAAAAATTCGTTAAAAATAGAAGCTTAAGTTATATATTAAAACACTTATACCATTACGAAGCTAATTTTTTAATCTTTAAATTGATTTAAAAATTATGTTTGTGCGATAATATTTTCGGAAGTGATAGCGGAAAAACGTCGAAATTTCGCTTAAATTTTAATTAATTCAAATTCTAATTAAAAATTCGAGAAAAGGGCTCCAAGGTGCACATTCCCGACCTCTAAGGTATACATGTATCAAATTTGGTATCTGTAGATCCAACAGTCTGGCCTGTAGAGCGCCAGCACACACACACACACACACACACACGCGCGCGCGCGCATTTATCTTTATTATTCGTAGAATTTAGTAATAGAAATACCATAGATTTTATACTTTTTAAAATAATTTATTAAAAATATTCTCTCTATTAGTTTTAACGATTAACGATTTTTTAATCAAATTAATTGTGAAATGTTTCTTATAAAAGGTTAATTTCCTTCAAAGTTAAATCACAGTATTCTTCTACATTTTCTACATTTGGAATTCTTGACCTTTAATCATTGAATGGACTTAAATTCTACACAACAAATGACCACACTTCGGAGCTATTGTTATAAATATATTTTAGGCTCTATTCGTAACCATCTGTTTTGAGTTAACCTTGAACGCAACTGTTTTGTATCAGTTTCACCTTTATTGACCTGGACAGGTTGATGCATTGCCATAGCTTCAAACAGAATGCAGGATAAATGGAAACTGTTATTCTTACTCAGAGGTACAATCACAGTTAAATATATAAAAGATGAGAATTTTGTTTGTTGAGGGTGTAATGACAACAAATTTGATTTTAATTTTGATATACACAAGCAACACGGTATTACAAGGTTACTGTAACTGTGACGTCAACTGAAAAGTCTTCTTTACTTAAATATGAAGATAAACATTGCTTTTGAAAAGGTTGATTGAGGACTGAACTATAAAAAATGGGTTAACTATTAATTAATTATTTCATCAGCAGTGTTTACTTACAAGCGAATTTAAAGTTAATAAATTAGTTTATTTAAAAATTAACTGATTTTAACTAACTTTGACCAGTGTTTTAATAAATGTGTCAAATTAGCTTCTTTCTTCTTCATGGACAATATGTTTATTTTTCTTCTCTAAGTATTACACTTAGAGCACACATAAGAAAAATGTGTGCTCTAGTTATGTTAATTATGAATTAGAGGAGTTATTATGAATTAAACATTTTAATCAAAGTTGATTAAAGTGAGGGCTATGTCTCTGATTTGTTATTTGGGAACGAGAAAATAAAGAAGTTATATGTTTTTATAAAATTCCATAAAAAGTTTCAGAAACTCTTTTAAGAATATTGTTGTATTTGGAATGATTTCCTTTACTTTTTTCAACAAATGCCATTGCTTTATTTAGAGTAATTTCATTCAAATTTCTCACTAAATAACATTATTTCTTTTTATTAGTCATCAGTAACATTGTTTACTTTCTAATAAATTTATAAAATCTATTTCTTTACTATGAGCCATCAATAGTATCGTTTATTTTTATTACAGTTCACAGGACTGATTGATTTTGTTCTCTTTTAACATTAAGCTGCAGCTCCGCGTTTTCTACGGTTGCGTGTTCACGATGATAACATATTCTTTTAGAATTATCCTTTTGCGAATTTGAACAAACAAATAATTAAAGGATTCGATAAATGTTATAAAAACTAATAACTAATGTACTAAAGTTTTAAAAAATTTATAGAAAATGCTTTTTATTAATGAATGAAAAAACTGAAAACAATAAAAAAAAAAATAAAAAAACTGAATGTGAGGTATTGAAAATAACACGACAACTATCTCTTTAAAGCTAACTTTCTAGTTACTTAGAAACCCTTTTACAGTTATTCATTTCTGTTATTTTAAAATTTATAAAATGGTGGCAACACAAATAAAAAAAATTAAATGTAAAATAAAAAATGAAATTTAAAAATTAATATTGGTATTTTTAAAAATTAATTATTTGATACTCCGTTACATTTGTAATAAAGAATTATAATTTACAAACTAAAAAAATATTGAAAATAAAAAACTGCTTTGAAACGTATATTAAAAAAATATTTTTACTGAATTGAATGATCATATTTAAGAGTCTGAGTATTTTGTGATTATTGAAGATTCAACATAGAGTTGCCTTAAATTTCGAAATTCAGTACTTAGATTCTCTTTTTTATGAGTAAATATTACAGATATAAATAAATATGCTGAAAGGCATGTTCATTAAGTCTTCAGAGAAATATAAAGAGCCTGCATTAATTCTATATTATTATAAAAATGTTTAGCAAGTTCACTGCCACTATCCCCGTCTGATATCAGGACCATCTATCTAATTAGATGGCACCTTCTTTGCTATTTTTTAACTATAGTAGAGAAGGTGTCATCTAATATCATAGATGGTTTGGTCCAAGAAAAGAACGCATTCTATGAGTTATCTTGTAGTTGGCAGTCAACGTGTTGTTGTCGTGTAAGTGTTTTTTCACGGAAAGGGGGTGCAGTAGCTTCTGAGGGTAAAGACCCCTGAGCACCCAGAGGGCAAAAGTTCGACTTCTAGCTCACACACACGAAAAAACCCTTCTTAGGGGGTAGTCGAATTCATTCATACACTCATTCATCCATAAGCAAGTCGGAATTTAGATCCAAATCAGAGACCGACTCATCCCTGATTCAGTACCCCCAGAGGTATCGTTTTGTTATGGGAACTTGGAGGACTTTGCAGTCTCGACATATTTAACGTGCCCCAACTGCCATTAGCCAACACGGCGGTTTTTGGCAAAGACGAGGACAGAACCCGTGACCTTTCGGTTACGAGACTGACGCTCTACCAGCCAAGCTACCGCGGCCTCAGTCAACGTGTTAATAATGTTTTATAGGCCATGGTGGTCTGGTTGGTAGAGTGCCAGTCTCAAAACCGAAAGGTCCCGAGTTCTGCCCTCGTCTTGTCTAAAGACCACCGTGTTGGGGAATGGCAGTTGGGGCACGTTAAATATGTTGTGACTGCAAAGTTCTTCAAGTTTCCATAACAAAACGATACCTCAGGGGGTACTGAATCAAGGATGAGTCGGTCTCTGATTCGGATCTAAATTTTGACTTGCAGATGGATGAATGAGTTCGACCCCCGACCCCCCTAAAAAGGGTTGTATCGTATGTGTTGGAGCAAAGTCGTACTTTCACCTTAACGGTGCTCGTTAACAACGAAAGGCGCCCTCTTCTGCCTTCATTCGAAAGAGCTACTCTCATTCGGCTTGGTATAAGCCAGTGGCATTAGACTGACCTGATAATGTTACAAACTTGTAATGTCGTTTCTTCAATAATCACAAAATAATCAGACTCTTAAATGTGATCATTCAATTCAGTAAAAATATTTTTTTAATATACGTTTCAAAGCAGTTTTTTATTTTCAATATTTTTTTAGTTTGTAAATTATAATTCTTTATTACAAATGTAACGGAGTATCAAATAATTAATTTTTAAAAATACCAATATTAATTTTAAAATTTTATTTTTTATTTCTATTACGGGAAAGACCAATTTACAATCATCTGTATTGGATGTTGTTCGGGCGCCGAGCCAGAGATCCGCATTTGGCGATTTGGCGACAAAATCAGTAATACTTGAGTCAGGCTCTGCATGACCAAGTGGCATTAGACGACAACAACAATATAATATTCTATGAAAAAGTACGCTATTGTTACTTTAATAACATAACAATTAACTGCAAATTAATAAACATAAAAAAGGACGAAACTAGTATTATTGACCAACCATTAAAAAACATTATTACAACATTGTTTACATAGTTAATTACGATTCTGATTGAATAATACAAACATTGAATTACACAAGAATATCTTTTTATGAAACTATATGGAGTACATTTCTGTTATATATTTTTATTGTTTGTTAACAACTCGAATGCCTATCTTCAAACTATTTCTTAATCTTATTAGCTAATAGAAGAAGGTAAATGCAATGTATTAAATAACAGCTAACGGAGAAACGGCACGAATTATGGATTATTGCGTCCGAACGATTTCAGAAAAGATGTTTACTTGTGGAATAAGAAATGAATTGACAAGATAGCCACTAATGTAGCTTATACCCGATGAAATTACTTGGAATTTTCTTTGAATTAAAGCTTGTGCTATCTTAGAATAGCTATTTATGATAATAAAATAAAAATAAGTAAAAAAACAACAGTATGATAATGAGCAGAAAATAAATCTTTGAATTTGATGATAAATTTAGCAACTAAACAGTAGAACCCGAGATATCGATGGCGATAGATGAATTAGAACTCGAATTCAAGAGGTTTGTTATAGAAGATTTGAGCAGCATATCCACAACTGGTTTTTGCACCATTAAAATCCAATAGATAGAAGATTAGATGCACTCTCAAGGGGTCCATAAAAACAGAATTCGAGTTCTGTGACCCCTTTGGGTTGTTGAGGCTGTTTAGCCGCAATCAGATGTTTGGGATTTACCTTGAAACTGCGTGTAATATTCTTGTATATGTTTTTGTGAGGAATCAAGCTTCTTTTATTCTTACTGAATTTGTTAAACTTTTCATTGTGCATCCACATAACAAATGGTTTAGAAAAATTGGAGAAATAAGATTAACTGTTCATATACAGAATTTGTTCTATTGTTTTCCGATTTATTTTACATAATTATAATTGTTTTTATATACGAAGTATGCAATAAGAAAGCATTTTAATCATCCAATAAATTTGACTAAGAAAGTGTGGTGAATATCAACGACATAGGCATCCCTTCCATTTTTGGTTTAGTTTAGTTATATTAAACCAACACTAGGGCTATTTTGGGATGGTCCTCGTAATTTTGAATCACGCTAAGATGATGACGACACCTGAGCTGGCACCCTCCGATATTTGGGTTGAAGGAGCAACAGATCCGCTTACACGAAGATTTTTCAGGGGAATCGAACTTGAAATCTTTCAGTTCCGAGGACGAGCCTTTACCACCAGGCCACAATGTTTAGGGGAATTATGTTTGGATTTAATACCTTCCCGTAAAATGACGAGTTTAGCTGGTCATTGATTTTTCATGTCATATAGCACAATGACGAGCTATACTCGTCATTGTGCTATATGGCATGGCGAGCTATATTGGTCATACGACTAAAGTTACTGTTGAATATAATTATAAATTTGATTTAAAATTTCTAGTGTATTGAATATTGTAGTGTATTGGGGCACTTTATTACTTACGTTGATATCATAGATTATTATCATATATCGTCTTGGTACAAGTTACGGCCAAACTATTAGTAGCCATTCTAATAAATTCGCTCAATCATTCTAATAAACATTTAGCCTGAACATCTGACAAACTAAATGTTAAACATGCAGTGAAATAAACACCTTAATCAATAAATGTAATGTAAATCAAGAAGATCAAAGTGATTCAGAAAAATAAAAAAATAAGCATATATTTAACTGATATTGAAACTAATGATAGTGAAATATTACCAAAAAAAATGAAAATGACTTATGAGTGAATTTTATGATTACTCTGGAGTCGCAGACACATTATGTGTCTGTAATAAAATAAAATAAACCGGATGCCTAGAGTAAACTCGAAAACTAGTGGCTAATCCGAAATCACTAGAGATTTTTGAAGAAAAGTTGAATGCGAACTTACAAATTACAATTACATCCATACCAATAATTTAATTTTAATTAATAATTATAAATGAATTAGAATTATAAAATAAGCTAAGTTTTCTTAAATAAAGATTAAATAGCCGTTTCGCCCATAATTTTTGTATTCTTAAATCTTACTGGAAGGGGTTAGCGTACACCAAACCTGCTAATACGGAGATTCTTCATTGGAGTCTTGAACTTGGAATCTTCTAGTTCCGAGGTTGATCCTATACCACCAGGTCATAATTGTTTTTGAAATTATGCCCGTGTGTTTTTAAATATATAATTCAAAAACGTATTAAAGATGCGATTTTGCGCATAAATTGTGGGTCTGAATCACACATCAGAATGAATCTTTCAATTTCACTTAAATATGTACACCTTTCCATCTAATACAGATTTGCTTCCTTTACTGCAGGTTGCTAACATCGGACCCATCCTGTACGGTTTGTTCCATCACTGGTGGCCAAAGGGGGTGACCGAACGCTCGGCCACACACTTCCAACTGGCATTGGGTGCAGTGTCCACTTTCCTGCTCATTTTCACCTGGTCCACGACCATCAACGGCATCAGTGTTCCTTTTTTCGTCCTTTCATTTGGTTTGTCCATTGTCGACTGTACTTCCTCCGTCGTCTTCTTGCCTTTCATGGCTAACTTCAGGTAAGATTATATAAATGAGAATCATAAATGCATTAGATTATGGTAACAAACTTTGGTAGGCTATCGCAATTAATACAAATTCAATATTCTGATTAATTTTCCTTCTCTTACTTTTAAAGGGTGTCCCAAAAATGAACGCAAAATTTGAATTCCGTTGTTCTGTTGTTAATTGTTGGATAACTCCCTAAAAGCCCATTTGACAGCTGATAGTCTAGGTTATTAAAATGGAACGTTGCCTTATAGAATATCGTTTTTTCATTGTTGAATATCATTTCAAAAATAATTAAGAATTGACTGCCACAATTCAAAAATTTGTAAAATGGAACGTTACACTGTAGAACATCGTTTTTTTTATTGTCGAATGACATTTCAAAAATAGATAAAAAATTAACTGCCACAATTCAAAAATTTGTAAAATGGAACATTATACTATAGCAGATCGGTTTTTCATTGTTGAATAACATTTCAAAAATAATGAAAGTACGACGGCCGCAATTCAAGAAAATACCTCTCCTCCTCCCTTAGAATTTGTAGTTCAACACCATTGTATTTCTTTTTATTGAGTTATTTGAAGTTAAAGATCTACGCCAACAAGCCTTACAAACACACATTAAAGGAGGAAATTCAGCGCTGCATCAATGAAATTCAGCCACCTTTATGCAAAATGGTAATGGAAAATTTCGATGAAAGAGTGCGCAGTTTTAGCAAAGCCATAGATGCCGTCTGTCCTATGTTTTATTCCATGTATACTTTACGATTAAATACAAATGTAATAATTCTAATATCAATATCGTCTAAGTGGTGTACAATAATAGCAGCAACATGTTTTTTAATAAATGTATTTCACAAGATGGACTCATATTTCTTTTCCGTACTTACAAAATGGTTACTAGTAAGTCATCTATGATAATCAAATCGTGAGTTGAGAGTTTGAGATGGTAATGATGAAGAAAACTGTTACTGTAATCACCAGTGCTTGACTTTCGCGTAGATATTCTAATGTGCTTTATTTTTCGTTTGACTTCGTGAAAGAATAAACTAGAGTTTATATTTTGGAATTATTATTCTTACTCTATTGAATCAGAAAGTAGGTTTGGATCTGCAATTTTGATTTTAAATGCACATATTGAAATTCACTTACCAAGGTTTAATGTCTTGATATTGACCGATCAAAAAAGCAATATATATATATATATATATAACCATAAAAGCGTTAAATAATTAAAACCCATTTCCTGAGTCAACAAAAATTAAATCAAAAATAATTATATCGAAATCGAAATTAAAATTTAATTCGGAACTAAACAACAAACAGTTCACAAAAATGAAATTGAATTGAAATAAAACCTATTTATGAAACAAATCTAAATTAATACAATTAATATAAATAAGTAAACGAAACAAAAACGAAAGTAATTACGGAAGTAAAACTGAAAATTAGATCGAAACTCAAAATTATTTCATATTCGAACAAGTTTAAAATTAAAAACCTATCATTGTATTTTGTGAGCGCAAATGCAGCTCTTTTTCTATTTGTTGTAATTTTTTTATAAATAATAATTTTTTTGTAAATATTTGATATTTACTCTATTTGGAAGTTGACAATATTTACACAACAGTCGAAGGTTTATCGTGAAAAGGGTTTTTCTTTAATCATTTGACAAGGATTTAGAAATATGAAACCTGGACCAAACATTCTTTCTCAAAATTAACTATATCAAAATTTTAACTAAATCTAAAAGTCTACGTGAATTATTTCAAACTTTTTATAATATATAAGCTATTTTAACTAAACCTAAACACTCATCATACAGCATCAGTAATCCGTAAGAAATAAAATAAAATCCAGGTGCATTCAATATGCATATAAGAATATGGACAGAGCAGTTATTTTTCATTTCACTTATACATTTTCTAAAAAACTGATACCATCTTTTTTAAAAACATTTTTTGGTCCATTATCGTCCCAGGCAAGTCACAGGAACCATTCTCTGAGGAGTGGTCACCCTATAAACTCTGCTTATGTGAATTGGTAAACCAACAAATTCCAATTTAGAAGCATTGCCTCATTGTATTCTAAGTCCTCGAATGCACTTTAGAATGTTCTGGGCTTAAACATTTCCACCATTCTGAATATATTCCGAAATTAGAAGAAATTTTTCCCACTGGCAGAAAACTCTCACCAAAGTTAACGATTCCGTACTGGAAAGTACCGAAGTCTCGAATAAAACATCTCACCCTTGAGACATCTTAGATTCACTCGCTGAGAATAAAATGAGCCCCATCCCCTTATCATTCCAGAAAAAAAAACACCCCTTACTGCCAAGAAGTCTTCAGGGGGGTTAAAGAAAGAGATAAAGCGAAACGAGATCGAGAACCAATGAAATGAAATGTATTTCTCAACAGACGAATAAAATGCGAGTTGAAGATCTTTTCTCCAGAATGGAATGGGACGCATCCCTTTTCTTAATTTTTCAACTTTATCGACACCAGGTGTTAAGAGCAGCCATTTGCAGCGCTGATCGTTCCATAAATCCCGTTTTATTTGACAGTTCCGAGCTTTACATGAAACATTTCTTACTGGAGCTTTTTTTGCAAGAGTCTGGAATTCCTGTTAATTTCGCATTTATTTTCGGTTTCGTTCTCATTTTTTTATTTTAAATATGTTTGTAGTGTATTTTTTTTGCCAAAGAATAATCCTCACGGTATTGTTCAATCCGTTTGAGAAAAAAAAGGCAAGAATTTCACTTACAGATTGTTACAGATCGGTTTCTTTTTCCCAAAACGAGTGACACAGATGAATCTTTTTTCTTGAGTACAAAGTAAGCATTTGAGAAAGTATCGAAATCCCCAAAGATATTCGGCTTTAAGATTATGTTGAATTTCTCTGATACCTCAAAAAAGACTTTTTAGGAGTTCTATATTTATCTTTCCATCCAAAAACAATCAATATGAACTTTACCTACAGAAATTTATCGAACCTTTAATGAAATATACATTGCATTTAGAAAGCGCTAATGCTACTACAACTAATAAACAAATGAATAGAATAAAATTAGAATAAATATTAGTAAAATATAATGCATTTAAATCCCAGGTATCAAAAAAAGAAATAATGACTTTTTCAAAATTAGAATAAATATTAGTAATAAATCATGTACTTAAATCCAAGGTATCAAAAAAAGTAATGACTTTCTCAATAGATCACACGCAGGTAGGGATGCTTGAGAGATAAAGCTCACCCTCCTACAGCTGTGGTATCGCAACATCGGATTATCGATTTCAGCATCATCCTCAGCCATCACTGACCGTCTCAATCAATATTGACAGAAAAAAAATTCAAGAATCATGGAACTCCATATCATAAAGCGTCATTCGGCACCAGTATGACACAGAGCGTGTACGTTTGCATGCTTGCTTTCAAAATTCTGCAGCTTACATCGACTATTAATGTGACAACTTTTCGCATTTCAAATGCATCTTCTTGAGTTTAAATTAACTTGCGATCCTGAAAATGCAATAAATTAAACACGTTAACTAGACAAATTCACTGTACAAATTTCATTGGTCTACAGTAATTATTTCTTGGTGCTGGGATTTTTTTCCCTCCAGTTTATGTTTCAAGCCATTATTTTGGACTATCTTAAAAAGTTTTGAGATGCTAAGCTTGCTCCAGTAGGCTTTAAAAATCGCATGAGAACGTCAAGATAGACATATTTATTCATTGCTCCATCAATCAAATTTAAGTACTCTGTAACAATGCTTACCATGCAACCCCAGACTAATTGATTACTACCCTCATCCCAGGTAGCACAGCCTGTTGCACAATATTGTGCGACATTATATGATGTTAATCAATATTACACAATATTTTACAATATTGCGAATATTGATCAATATGATACAATATTGTACAGTATTTGTTTGCTACCAGGGATATTTGATAGTAGGCTTTAAATTTTTGATACGCATTACTGTATTTGGTTCCGCCGAACGTTTTGTTTCCCATCCGATCCGAAAATGTTATATTTGCTTTCACCAACAAAAATTACAGTTTCCCAAAATTCTTTTCTCTGCGTTACATAATTTCAAAAATTGTCAGCCTAGTTTGTCGATTTGCTTTGCTGATGTAGGGCTTTTTTTGAGGTACTCTGACGTCATATTTATATTTTCTTAAAACGTTTCAAACAATTCTAGATTTACAGATTTTACGAACTTAATTTTACATAGCAGAGTCAATTTTACTGCTCTAGCTTTTAGATTAAAGCAAACTTGTTCCACAATCCATCTGTCTTCGCTTTCATTAAATGTTCTTGGACGCTTTAATCTTTGCTTGTTTTCAATACTCTTTGCTTTCTTGAACCTGCTAGTAATGTTAAAAACAGTAGATTTTTTCAGCTTCAAGATATGTCCTACTTAACTGATTTTCCAATTATCTAATGACGCATTACAATATTTCTCCTATCAACCGATATATATCTTTGTTTCCCACCAATAAAAATTTTTATTTGTTGAAATTTTTTATGCTTAAAATTATAGTCTAAAAAGTGGTAGTGAATTCATTTTTATTGATGTGCTATATGTTTGTTGAATTTCCATTTAAAAAATGTCCCAACACTTTTTTGACTTCTATTTTTTTGAATTATACTTAAAAAGCTAGATCAAAATATAATTTTAAAATACCAAGAAAATTTTCCTTACACTATATTCATCAAATGTTAAAATATTTTTTGACTCATTTTGTTTTTATTTTAATGTAATAAATAATTTTATAAATAGCTTTGTAATCATGTGTTACAATATTCTTTTGAGTGTCTGTATATGATGAGGATAACTTCGAATGATAACGAAAGCTGATAATTCAGCTTGATAATATTCAGTACGAAATATTTGCTCTACATTTTTTAAAATTTGCATTAATCTGCAATCCATTCATTTAGACGAAAAATATATGTTTTTAAAATCAAAGGAGAGTAAGACCTCGGATCCAAAGTATTCTTACATAATAAAGCTTTAAGCTTTCTTTGTCTTCTTTACATTAGTTTTTAAAAGATATTTTTAATTAAAACAGCGTTATCGTACACAGAAAAGAATTTACATTGTCACTGCACATGTGGGGGAAAATTATTCAAAAAACTGGATCTACTGTCCAATTCTGCTGAACACTTGATCGACTATCTAATTCTTTCGAACATTTGATAAGCTATCTAATTTTCTGAACGTTTGTTTACTATCTAATTCTTCTGAACACTTGATTTACTATTTAATTCTTTTGAAAATTTATTTTTTTCTTCTAATTCGTTTGAAATTATTTAGCTTTATTGCATTCTTTATTTTTATTGAATGAACTGATAGTATATTTTAAGGTATCTTTTAAAGTACTTTAGAGACGATTAAAATAAACCGTTTTGGTATTGTTTATATGACTACGAATAGTCATAACCAGGAATCGTTGCAATTGCAAACAAAATGCTAACTTCCTTACGTATTAAGCCCCATACTTTTCTTCCTGCCTTTGCTTACATAAAAGTTATAGTCATTTATTATAAGCGCAACTACTTGAAACATTTTATACTTTAATAATTTTATCTAATTAGGTTTATAAATTTTTGGCACTCAGTTCCCTTCAAGATTAAAAATGGAAGCAACTAAATATCGAAGTAATTACACTTAATGAGACGAAAATATTTAATTGGGAGCGATTAGATGTTGAAATTGGAGCTTTTGACTGACTGAAAGCAACTTCTTATCTTTAGTAGAAAGAATTGCTGAAAAGATCCAATCTGAAAACTTAAAATAACTTTGGCTATTTTTATTTCAATGACATCATTAGCCACTGTTCGAAAAAGATATTTGGTAATTTTCATTCATTTTAGGTAGACAGTTTTTTTCTTTAGCATTAAGCTGAAGAGTGATCAACTTTCAAGGAGAGAGATGATTAAATAGAAAAAAATTCTAATCATACTCATTGCTAATTTATATTATTTTATTATGTTTATTTAGAAATCAATATATCTTTGAAATATGCTTAATATATTATCTATTTCGGAGCTTAATAAAAAATTAAAAAATCCACTGTTATGCGAATTTTCAAAATTTAATTACATAATTGATCCTATAAGAACATAATTGAACATAATTGCTATTATTTCAACCCATATAAGAAAGAAAGTCATATCATTGATTCTCCAATCCACACGAAGTCGCACGGGTAATAAATACTGCTCCCGCAACACTAGCAAGAACTGTTGTTGAATCCTAAGGACCATCACCGACCACGGCACAGCTCTTCCCATAGAAAGTACGTTATGTCATTAATGGGAGGAGCCACACATTCCGTCTCCCACCTTTTCGTGTTCCCTCCAGGGTGGCGAGAAACAACATGTCTGAAGGATCTCATCCTCATTTCGAGGTGACTTGCCCCCACCAGGGAGATCATATAAGAAGGAAAATAAAACTTGATTGCTCAATTAATTGCTCTTTATGTTTAACCCCTTCCTTCTCGCTCCCGTGAAAATGACGGGGTAAAATTTCGACCTCTATTTCTCGCGCCCGTGATATTTCTGGGCTGGCCTATTCAAAAGTAAGACGCCAAAAATATTAAAACAATCTATTTCTTATGCCCAGAATCATGTTTATTTCTCAAAATATACATCAGATGGCTGTCCTAGACTATTTGCAATGTTTTTAGAGATATCTAATTTATTTTAAACTAGATGTCAGCAGAAAGGAAACTCGATACTATTGTTTTGATTGTGATGTTGGCCTATGCATCTCATGCTTTAAAATTTATCACACAAGAAAAAATTACAAGTATTTATTTACATTATGTGTAAATGCAATAAAATTATGTTTGAATGCGTAAAGCACATATTTTTTATTTTCTCACTTTGTTGGATAGCTAACATTCAGTCATAATAACTCTGAAAGTTGGCTTTTCCGATTTTTTTGAAATTTCAAGCTAAAAATGAACTATAAAATTAAAAATGAATGTAAATATTGTACATACACTCTGTTTTGTATAATTTTCTTGAATAAAAAAAATAGGCACTTTATGACCATTTTCTTCAAAATTATGCGTCCGTTAAGGGGTTAATATTAAATGATTCACTTAATTTTTACCTTCAAATTACAATTTGATTTTTTCTTTGAAAGAAATTTCACATCTTCGATAATTAGTGATGAATTATGTGTATTGATGCTAGTATTACTTTACTATTCGGTTTTACGTCCCAAGTCTTGATGAGAGACGAGAGAATGAGAAACTTCTGGCACGATGGCTGGTTCTCACAACTCTTGTATGTACATAAAAAGGTGGAGATTGGCTCCTTCCTTCTTAGACTTAACGTAATTCCTTAGGGAAGGGTTGTACCGTAGTCGGTGATCGGTTACTGGCTCATTAAGATGCCACCACAAGATGCATTTTTTATGCATTTAAGCGTTAAATAAGTTAGACGAAACGTTCTCCCACTGTTGTGGTGTGGAAAGGGGGACGCCATCTCAGGTGTCGCCCTCGTCATCTAACCGTGGCTCAAAATGACTAGGTCCGTCCCAAAATAGGCCTAGTATTGCTTCAAATGGTACTTTAATATAACTAAACTAAACTCATAATTATGGAATTGTCATGCATTGACTGTATATCAGTGATTGTTTGACAATTAAGATTATGTATTTTTTAGGAAAAGGATTCAGATCTTTGTTTGATCTGCTCTTCAGGTATGTGTGATTTTCTGTTGTCGATACATCGCAAACATTCTACGTAAAACTAGGACATTTGAACATTGTTTTTTGTTGTTGTCATATCTTCTTATTGATATTGGAGCTTTATATAATTAGCTTACCTTATCTTTAAGACATTACGAAGCTAGTATGTTTCCAAGTTTCTGCCAAACAAATATGTCCTTTTTTAATTAAAAAAAATCTATTCGGTTCCTGTCTAGCATCACTTTATTGATAACTTATTTAATTGACGTCTATCAAAAACAAGGAAAGAAAAGTTGTGTTCTTCTAGTTTGTTCATTTGCTTGTGATGCTTGCGACATCCAAAGTGAGTACCAGAGAAATTTGTTAGAGTCATCTTAGGATAACGATAAAGCTAATAGCTTTGAACGCTTTTTGAAAGCAAGGATGTATTGTCATAAGGCCAAAGATGACCAAATTGACAATGTGTTGTTCATAGAAAATTTCTCAAGGCTAAACATAAACCAGCTGGGTCGTTATAAAGGAAAAATACATTTAAAACTTCTGAAAAATCAGAGGAAGTAGTCTTTCCAAAATTTTCTCTTACACTCCTTGATAATATGATTATCCTAGAGAACGCCTTGCGAGATATTGACGTATAATAATTATCAAATAATGACATTTGGCTGGAATTTAGCATTTTTAATGAATCCCTCTTGTCACCCTTGGCTAGATGTTTGGGGATTCAGCCTAGTATGTCACTAATAATATCCGAAAATCGAATTTGTGTCTTATATGGGTTTTTCTCATACGATTGAAACAAAGACTTGAGACAAAACTGAGCTTGTTAAAATCTCAAACAAATTTAATGTACTTAAATAATCACGTTTTTAAGGTGTCTGCAGTATACCTCGAATCTGCACACATAATTTTATTTATTTAATTCTTTTCGTTTTCTAGTTATGATGTTAATTTATATTCGAACAACTGGGAAGACAGATTTGCTCTGAACAGAGTTTGCTCAAATTCCGACAAAAATCTACAGACTCGGTATAAAAACCATGTATTAGATTTCGTTCGTCTAATTCATAGCATTTCTGATCTATCTTTGTCACAAACAGACAGACGGACGTTTTCCGAAAATGTGTCTTTCCAACTCCAGGAGATCGAAATTTGGAGATGCCTCAAAATCTCGAGTAGGAATTTTTCGATTTTTACCCGTATTTTTTCTATACTACGTATGTGGGAGAATAAAATCCTGTGGTCATTAGAAATACAACCCATACATAGTCCTGTAAGGTAACATATAACCATATTTAAACGAAAACTTACTTATCGTAGCTGATTTCTAGGAAATTACTTGCCCTTTGGAACATCTTATGCTAATCATAAGGGTTATTCGAGGTGCAAAAGTTCGTATTCCCAAAATCGTCTGTGTCTAATGGTACTAAGTTTGGCTTGACGGTATCGGTTAATAAGTCTCATATGGCTTATGGGACTAAGTTGGGTTGAGGAATTGGTGAATAAGACCCAGTTGTCTGATTGGACTAAGTTACGTTGATAGGAGAGGCGACTAAATCCTATTTGACTAATGGGACTAAGTTTGAGTTAATGGAATTGATGAATAAGTCATATTTGGCTGATAGAACTAAGTTTGAGTTGATGGAATTTGTAAACAAGTCCCATTTACTGATGGGAATAAGATGCGTTGAAGGGAGGGAGTGATGAATAAGTCCCATTTGGCTGATGGAAATAAGATGAGAGGAAGGGATAAATAAATTCCATTTGGTTGATGAGAATAAGATGGATTGATGGGAGGTAGTGATGAATAAGTGTCATTTGGCTGATGGGAATAAGTTGCGTTGATAGGAGAGACGAATAAGTCCTATTTGGCTGATAGGACGAAGTTTGACGGAATTGGTGAATAAGTCATATTTGGCTCATAGGACTAAGTTTGAGTTGATGGAATTTGTAAACATGTCCCATTTGGTTGATGGGAATAAGATGGGTTGAGGAGAGGGAGTGATGAATAAGTCCTATTTGGCTGATGAAAGTGGTAAATAAGTCCCATTTGGCTATACATAAAAATGAATGGTGAATAAGTACCATCTGGCTGATGGGAATGGTGAATAAGTACCATTTAGCAGAAGGGACTCATTCATCTTAACGGGGTATTGATTCCTCCGCTAATGAAGATATTGTTTGTATTCTTTTCTATTCTGCTTTTTGGTATGGTTACCAAAGTAGTCAAACCAAACCAAATATACCAAAGTCGATTTGAAATCCGATTTTGGTGCAATGAAAAATTACCAACAAATGATGTTTAGCCGAATAGAGATTTTCATATACAATCTTTCGTTTTTCGAATCAAAACATTTTTCATAATTTGTAATTGTATTTCTTTATTGACATTTTTCCTTCAGGCCCTGTTACCTGACTCCCTACCTTGTGGGGGAGGGCTTGAGCGGTCTGGTGCCCAGCTTGGTGGCCATCGCGCAAGGCATCGAGAACCCAGAATGCGTGAACGTGACAGAGACCACCTTCTCACCAGAGCTAGGAGACAACATCACCACCGAGGTTCTGATGCCTCGAATCAAGGAGCCACGATTCTCACCTGAGTGGTTCTTCGTCATCTTGCTGGCCATGGTGCTCTTCAGCTGGCTGGCCTTTGTCCTGCTGGACAAACTGCCCTTCTGCCAGAGAGAGAAGGTGATTTTAAGATAAATTTGTATGTTTTAATTTGAATACAACAATAGAATTATTTAATATTAACTGTCTTTAGCGAACAGCTTCCAAATTATTGCTTTTTTTATTCTGTTCAATAATAATGTACAATGCATTAAAAATTTGTTATCTGATATGAGAGTAAAACATAAACCTATTTGAATAAGTTAAAACAAATTAAAATGCGTTCAAATTAAAAAAAATAATGTATACATCCAGAAATAAAAGCGGATGACTAGTTAATTCTTCAGAACTAATAATCAAAGAAAGCATTTAAAAATTAATTTTAACATTGGTAAAAGAATGCGTTTAAATCGTTTGATAGATGAGTTTGGGTTTTATAATACAAAAAAATTACATACTACATTCAAAGAATTTTTTTTAAATTGGATTTTTAAAAAAATAATTAAAAATATGATTTTTAGGTGTATTATCAATTATTATACAAAATAT
The DNA here is from genome assembly GCA_026543055.1 of Argiope trifasciata. Taxonomy (NCBI): domain Eukaryota; kingdom Metazoa; phylum Arthropoda; class Arachnida; order Araneae; family Araneidae; genus Argiope; species Argiope trifasciata. The sequence goes on along the minus strand of JAPMOQ010041001.1, from coordinate 884,818 downwards.
TATAATACAAAAAATATAATATGCTATGTTGTTAATATAAGGTGTTGAAAATATATGTTATGAGAAATAGGAATATTTGTTGTAAGTTTTAATGAAATTTAACCAAAACGGTTAACATTCTACATAAAACTGTAATGCAACAATCCTATTTTTCTTTGTACACAAGTTATAGAATATAATGATGAATGGAATGAATGAAAATCTAAGAAATATTTTGAGTTGCAAAGAAGTTACGGGTAAAAATAATTATCTTCTTTTCTGAATGAATAGCATTTTCGGGCAGCCGTATTCAGAGCATTTCTAATAATATTTTGCTTTTTCATTAATTAGTGGAACATTAGATTAAATGCAGCTATATAAACGTACAATTGAAGAAGTTTGAATCTTTCGTACAGTTATGTGTTTACATCTGACTGTTGCCATTCGAGAGTATGGGATAAAAACGTTTCATCTGCCACGTATGATAGTGTTTTATATATATAATAAAAATGCATTCTGTGTTAAAAAAGCTTTAGTTTAAGACTTCTTCATACACATTTGTGTTCAGCAATAGCCACTTGCTCTCATTCTGTTTGAAATTTTATTTTGGTTCCTTTTTCAGTAATATTCAAGCATAAATAATCTTCATGCTTATGCGTTAAACATAACAAAATTATGACATAAATAACACTTTAATCTTTTTATTATTGATTTTTCAAAGGTTGTCTTATTAATAGCATTTGGCGTATTGATGAGAGCTTTTATATTTTAATCACGTCTTTCGCATTATTTAATTATATAGGGCACTAGGGGCATAATTTAATTTAAATTTTTTTATATGAGCTTCTTTAGATGTAGTTTTATGGTTCTAAGCAAGTTTTGGCTTAGTTTATTTAATAGCTTTGTTTTTGTATTAAAATATTTCCTTATTACTTTTTTAAAGCTTTTAGAGATTTTTCCTCTTCTAACGACCTTTTAGTTATCATGGTTTATCAAGGAATTATGGTTTTTTTTTTCAATAAATTTTGTAGTGGTGTCTCAGTTATTAAGATATTGAAACCTTCAGTGATGTTGATTTTAATATTAAAATTTTAAAAAAATGATACAAATTTCAAGTCATGATGTGAGGACATTATTTTTTAAAGTCATTTGGTAGCAATTAGACAAAGAAACATCACGTTTTCATATCACTAATATTTCGCAATCACCAACATTTAGAAAAGCGATAGTTTTCGACATCGCGAAATCAATCGAGTTTAAATTTATTTTTCTCGAAGCCAGAATTTTTTCGCGAAAAACCAGTTTTAAACACTCGCGTGACTATCAGAATATACATGATTCGAAATTTAGAAAACGATGTCTTCCCCCAACCCCCACTCATCACAAAATCTTTCAAGTTTCAAAACTTTATCTCAAAGTCAGAATTTTTGATTTGGTAAAATCCGGGTTAAACTAGTTTAGAATTATGCCGTAATTATTATACTTAACAGACGTCAACATTTTGAAAAGCGATGGTTATTTTCATCTCAAAATCATCCAAACTCTCTTCTCTGTTTTCAGTTCATTCCCACATTCTTTTATGTTCTTTTTCGGTCTATAACTTCTTACGATTCTGCGATTTATTGGCCAGATAAGAGAATCGGATACATGGCGACCATACATTCCAGGTTGTAAGTTTTCGATCACAATAACTCACTAAATGCCTTCTTTATCATTTTCAAATAGCCTTAAAAGAGAAAAATTGATGACTCAGAAACGATAAATAGGTAATTTTCTGCCCGTGCGTTTGTGGCTTTAAAATCTCAAACAAAAAAAGAATCATGTTCTTACATAATAATAAAAATTAGGAAATGAAATCATTTAACCCAAGATGATTTTATAAAATTAAAATTTTTTTGTTGATAAAATATAAAGGGATGAAAAAAATAAAGGTCTGTAAAGAATACTTACCACCACAAGAGAGGTCGCCGCTATTCTACTTGAGGTTAGGTCATCCTAAAGTCGATTGAATCATTTAGACATCATTGATCCCTCTCCAAATTGAATGTTTTGTCTGGTTTTCTTAATTCATTGACCTAACAAAGTGTGGATTGTTGAAGTTCGATGTCTGGATCATTGGGTTCATAGCCGTGTAACTTAAACCCTTGTCAAAACTGTACATTCTGGTCTGGAACTTCTTGTATGGCTTATGATCTTGCCACCACATTACTCAACGTGGCCAAGAGGAGGGTTCATCCATCAAATTACACAACGACGATAAACAAGTGTACCCATGACTTATCTGTATGTTTTTCAATTTTAAAACAGCTTTTTCTTTTGTATATTTTTAGTGTATTGTTTTGTCTACGGACATATCATTTTTACTTTTTTAGCAATCTAAATATTTCTGAATGTGTACTATAAAAAATTGTTTTGCAGCTACTTTTTGATAATTTCTAAATATATATTTTATGTTTGTTTTATGTTGCATAACATGATCATTCTTAACGGGTAGAGGCTAAACTTAAATTTAAAGATTTTTTTTCTTGGATATGCCACTGGTAACGAAATACGGGAACTGCTAGTTAAACACACACACACACACACACACACACACACACACACACACACACACA
>JAPMOQ010041001.1:853295-875945 GCA_026543055.1 Argiope trifasciata | reverse complement strand
ACTATAGAATACAAATAAATTGTTCATACAAAACTATAGAATACAAACTGTTCATACAAAACTATAGAATACAAGCTGTTCATTCAAAACTATCGAATACAAACTGCTCATACAAAGCTATAGAATCAAGCTGTTTATACAAAACTACAGAATACAACTGTTCCTTCAGAACTCTATAATACAAACTGTTCATACAAAACTATAGAATACAAATTGTTCATGAAAAAACATAGAATACAAATTATTCATTCAAAACTGTGAAATACAAACTGTTCATACAAAATTATAAAATATAAATATTTCATACAAAGCTATAGAATACAAACTGTTCATACAAAATTATAGAATACAAACTGTTCATGCAAAACTACAGAATACAAGCTGTTCATGCAAAACTATATATATATAAATAGTTCATACAAAACTATAAAATACAAACTATTCATAATGCAAAACTGCAGAATACAAACTATTTATACAAAGCTATAGAATACAAACTGTTCATAATGAAAAACTATAGAATATAAACTGTTCATACAAACTATAGAATACAAACAGTCCATAAAGCAAAACTATAGAAAACAAACTGTGTATACAAAACTGTATAATAAAAACTGTTCATACAAAACTATAGAATATAAACTATAATTCAACACGGGCTTGCACCTCGAAATGAGGATGAGATGCTTCCGGCATGGTGGCTGGATCTCGCCACCCTAGAGGGTAGAAGAAAAGGTGGGGTGTCTGACTTCCCCCATCGATGATGAGACGTTTCCTTAGGGAAGGGGATTGTACCATGAACGGTGTAGGCCCTTAGGATCCAACCACAGTTAGTGCCAGTGTTTTTGTAGTGGCGGTCCGGTCATTCAGTATTATTCAGTCGTGTACCATTGGTCGAATCGGCGAGTCAATAATATTGTCACGATGATCTAAATAAACATACCGTCAGCTTTAAACTAACAAACAAGTTTAATGCAGGAAAGTAGTGACGTGCAACTTTACTAGGTGCAGAAGTTGCCCACGACTAGTGGACATCATCTTTTATACAAGAACAGAATATTCTAAAAGCAACTAACTTACATAATAAAGAAAGGTCTAGAATGTTAGAGAACATAAGGAAACTATAACCAAGGAAACAAACTAAAAAGCCACACTTCGGATATAGCAGCCACGGCAAGCATCGAACCCTCAAACTCAGGGTTTGGATCGCGTGCTTTGACCATTCAGTCATTGAGCTCATGATAAACTTTTTTTGTGCGGCTATTTGACTCATCTTTGACAACACTATTAACTTAATAACCTGTTACATAGAATCGCTATTACTTACTTAAAAATAAAAAAATAATTAAATGTTTGCCTAGAAAAGAAAATGGGATTTGTTTTAAGAAATGAATTAAACTTTACTTGGCCGTACACTTCTTAAAATATATTATTTAATTTTATTCTTATAAATTGTGCCACTAAAGGCAGAAATATTTTCACTGAATTTTATCCCGAAAACAATTCTTATTCATTGGGAATTAATCAAATTTAGTCCAAAAGAACAATTCGAAAGAAATATTACGAATTTCCTTTCCTACTTTATCTTCTTACATTCCAGAAAAAAACGAAGGCAAGAACTTCCAAAATGTCACAGAAATTTGTTGGTGTCAAAACTATTCTGACATTTCTGACTGACAGCTGACATGGTTTTGATAGACCATGAGAGACAGCCGGGCTGTGATGATTGATGAGCAACAGATTCAGCTACTGAATTCCTGATATCTAAATCGATGAAACGCACTGCAGTTGAGAGGAATTAAATCTAATACAATTCAAAAATGGGAAGAATATGGGCAATTGTGATTTTATATTTGATACCAATAGTTGTCTCAAGATTATAAGAAGCAAACATAAAAATATACAAAAGTGGGATTTGTTTTAAGAAATGAATTAAACTTTACTTGGCCCTTCACTTCTTAAAATATATTATTTAATTTTATTCTTATAAGTCGTGCCACCAAAGGCAGAAATATTTTCGTTGAGTTTTATCCCGAAAACAATTCTTCTTCCTCGATTCATTGTGAATTAATCAAATTTAGTTCAAAAGAACAATTCCAAAGAAATATTACGAATTTTCTTTCCTACTTTATCTTCTCATATTCCAGAAAAAAAATCCAGGTAAGGACCTTCAAAATGTCACTGGAATTTGTTGGTGTCAAAACTATTCTGACATTTCTGACTGACAGCCGACAGGGTTCTGATAGACCATGAGAGACAGCCGGGCTGCGAATGATTGATGAGCAACAGATTCAGCTACTGAATTCCTGATATCTAAATCGATGAAACGCACTGCAGTTTCGAGGAATTAAATCTAATATGATTCAAAAGTGGAAAGAATATGAATAATTTTATACCAATAGTTATCGCAATGTTATAAGAAGCAAGCATAAAAGTATACAAAAATAAGAGTGACAAAATTTAAAAAAAGAAAAAAAAAAAAAAAAAAAGAAATCTACGATCTCAAATTTCAAGTTATCATGTGAGAACATAATTTTTTAAGTTCTTATTTTACTTAATTGATTTAAGTCATTTACCAGTTTAAAACGGTTTGAAACAATCACGAAGCATTTCTATCCATTCTCTATCCTTCTCCTTTCTCTCTCTCTGTATATGTATATATATGATTTCCAAATAATAAACTATTTACCAATAAATTTTTAAACACATTGATTTATATGGAATTTTTATGAAAATATTTCAGATTGCATATCTGTGTTTCGAAAGATTATAAAAAAGAAAGTGAGATATAAAACAGTTTCATAATGGATTAATCTTAAAACAGGAGTCAAATTCTTCAGTGTTTCCCACATAAGAATGAATGAAGCAATATTTCCCCACTGGGGGAAAAAGAGAAAATACTTTTATCAAAACTGTTATTAAACGCGATTGAAATTTTTTTGAACATATTTTAAAAAAAATTAAATTATTTAATTTCCCCCGAAAAAAAATTACATTCCATGAAAATAACAGCTATGATGTCAAAGTTCTACATCAACTTTTTAAAAACGCGTCTGCTGTCAAAGAAGCATAGGTACCCTAATAATAATACAATACTGGTAAAAGCAGGTAAAAAAATATATTTGTGATCAAGAGATGAATTGATGAATATTGCCTAGAGATTTCAAGTTGCAATTATTCATTGCCTTCAATAATCCAAAATCCCCTTACGAAAACATTATCATGGCCTACCATGATAAAAAAAAGATGTTATATTATTTCAAATAGTGAGAATAATGATTGATTTCGTTTTAATACTTTTATATACTGTCCAAATTAAATTGATATTTTGCAATATAATGTAACCACCATTTTATGTTTCATTAAAGTTGTGGGTTTTCAGATTAAATTTAAAATTGTTCCAATCTTTTTTACCTTTTATTTATTACACTTCTTTTAATACCTGCCTTTTCTGGAACACTGCAGCTAAAAATTGAAGGAATCCTAGTAATAAGAATTAATGATATGTATTGTTTTGAATTTCACTTATTCATTTGAATAAGCGAAAAAATGTTCCCCAATTTTCTATAACAAACGGATCATTTAAAGCAGGGGTCCGCAACCTGTTTGTCCTTAAGGGCGGAATACCAAATTTGAAAATCACCGAGGGCGCATATTTTACAGATAATCAACAGGTATAAATAGGCATTAAAAAAACAGATTTTTTACAGCATCATTTTGTTGGTGTCATACATAATGATACATATAATTCAGTGTGAAACTTGGGTGTCCATATTTTCAGCTAATTTCTTATAATTCGGATATATCTAATACTATAATACGAGGAATGGTTGCCAAGTCGAAAATCGCCCCAGAATTAATAAACTCCGGTAAACTTGGGGGTCTGGGGGTTTTGGCCACGAGGAATCGATTGGCGCCGGTTTTGAAGCGCTACGGTCGATCAGTTCGGAGTTACAGATAGGATATTTTCAAACTTTATTAGTTCGCCATAATGGCTACTTAAATTTTCAAGCGGTAACGTGCTGCCATCTATAGCCAATATGGCGAACTAATAAAGTTTTATGTTTATGCTGTTATAGGTTTATAATATGTTTCTTATGTATGTATATATGTTTGGTTTTTCTAAATAAATTTGTCAAAAATATTAAACTTCAACACACTTCAAGCTTTACCTTTACTTTACCTTTGTATAGAATAGTTCCCTTTCCAAACTCTAACTTTGTTCAGAATAGTTTACAATGGTGCACTTGAACCGGTTATCTTTTCACCAATGGTTTCACAAATTTTCTTATGGCATGTATTTTTTGATAAATCACAATTGAAAATTTAAATCTTCGAGTTAGCTTCGATACCTGTTTTCTCCGAGCGGAGCTCGGTCACCCGCTGGTTTAGACTTAAATAATCATCTAAATGTGAGTCATTAAGCTTTGTTCGGTAGTTTAATTTCAAATATTTCATATTTGAGAACAAAAACTCGCAATTATATGTTGTTGCACAATATGAATAAATTTTTAGCGCACATTTCCTTAAAATAGGATACTTATTTTCATCGACTAAGTTCCAAAACATTTTATCATTACTATGCGCTTTTAAAATAACATCATTTTGCAAGTTTATTATTTCTAATTCTTGGTCTTCGATATTATGAAGCTCGAAATACACTGAAACTATTTCAAGGACATCATCTTCAGTAACATTGAATGGATTTATGAAAAATCTTAGAACGGGTTCTAATGCTGCAAAATCTTCAAATCTAGAAGAAAACTCTTCTATTAGCTTATCTATAATTTTTAAATACGACGTAGCAGTAAAATTTTAACTATTCAAATTTAAACTCTCAACAGTATATTTTATATTTGGGAGATGTGATAATGATTTTTTCAATAGATGGGATTTCAACAACACTAACTTGCATTTGAATCCATTTACTGCACTAATCATGTTAGCGATATTCTGATTTTTCCCTTGTGTTTTTAAATTTAATTCATTCAACTTTGCCATTATATCTGTCAGAAATCCGAGATCGATGAGCCAATCCTTATTTTCTAATTGCTCGTAAAATTCGCCTCTTGATGCAATTAGTTCCTTTATTTGTGGCAAAAGCATGATAAACCGCTATTTTACCTCTGCTCAGTCACCTCACTTCAGTATGTAAAAGAAGATCTGTGAACTGAACGTCCTCATATTCTAAAAGTAATTTAAACAATCTGTGTTGCATAGCTCCCGATCTTATGGAATTAATAATTTTTGTTACTATCGTAAATACGTGTTGAAAACCGATTGTTTTTGCGCATAACATTTCCTGATGTATGTGGCAATGATAAGAAATAAATTTTGGGAATAAGGAATCCTGTCTACATAAGGCAATAAATCCTTTTTTCTTACTAGTCATCGCTGGTGCCCCGTCTGTTGTAATTGACGATAACTTTTGTACAGATAATTTTACATCTGTTATATACTTTTTAAAAGTAAAAAAGATATCTTCTCTGGTACTTCCCTTTAATGGCAGAACTTTAAGGAATTCTTCTTTTGTTGTAAAATTAGAAAATACCATCTTCACGCAAATTGATAATTGTGATATATTTGTGACGTCTGTCGATTCATCCATCTGTAGCGAATAGAAAATACAATTTTCCCCATCATTTGCTAATTCTGCCTCCAAATTCTCCGCAATTACTTCAATTCTTCTAGTAACAGTTCGTGCTGATAATTATAACGTGTTTATAGCTGAAACTATTTCCTTTTTATTTTTAAATTCTTCAAAAAGTGAATCAGCAGCTTCTTACACCTTCACTAATTCTCCATTTGTAAATGGTTTCTTATTCTTAGCTAGCAAATGCGATATTTTATATGAAGCGATCGTTGCTGCTTTATGTAGTTGCAGTGATTTAGTAAAAAAGCTTTGCTGGTTAGTTATTGAAGATTTTAAAGCAATAATTTTTTTTCTTCTAATTTTAGAGTTTATTGGATAGTCACTATCAAAATTGGTATGAGCGGTCTTAAAATGTCATTCAATATTACTTTTTTTTTCGAGAATCGCAACACTATTATTACACAACAAACAAATACACTTCCATTTTGTAATCAACGAAACAATATAGATGTTCCCATTCATTGTTAAAATAATATGTTCTTTTTCTTTTACATTTATCCATGAAGGGTTTTGAAAGAAAATATTTCGGATTACTTGGTAATTTTAAATGCACGGTCTACGCGTGGTCTGTTCCAAATACGATCACACACTAACAAAAAATACGTGCGTGTTATTAGAAACGCTCAAGGTTAGCAAACTGCTAATCTATGCACAATCCTAAACTCAACTGACTACTTGCTGTACATCGCCGTTTGACAAGAGTAAGTAAATCGCTCTGGGTACCATACATTTACATTAGTCCAGCGAGGGCGTATTAAAAATCGATCGGGGGCGTCGCGTTGCCTACCCTTGATTTAAAGAGATGTTCTGAAAATTTCCAATGATACTTAGCCAATCAGGGAGAAAATTTTGAAGCTAGAAGCGAAATTAGTACGCTTAAGCGGTCTACTTAGTAAGTTATATATGTGTTATTCTTTAAGTTATGTATATATAAGTTATATTCCTTAAGTTAAATTCTTTAAGTTACAGTGCTTTCTTTCTCTAAATATATATCTCTATCTTAAATTCTTTCTTCTTAAACTCAAAAAAGTTTCACACAAAATCAATTCTTCAATTTCGTATTTTTTAACAATAATTCTTTATTTCTTTATCATGTCGAAAAAGGTGTTCAAATTTTATCCATCACTGAAATTTTAAGATATATGGTCATATTAAGTCTGGAAAAAATATTAAGGTAGGAATCTCGTAAAAGAGAAGCTAGAAAGTATTTTGAATTTATATAGCATTGAGCAAGCTCTAATTTTTGGAATTCAGAGCATGAAAATTATAAAAATTGGAACCCTATAATTCAGAAGTTACAATGATGCATGAGATCACCTGATTAGGAAAAGATAATCTTAAAAACGCAAATAAATTGAAATTACATTGATGGAAAAAAAATCCCAACACCAAGAAAAAATTATTGTACAGTAATGAAATTTTAGGAATACATTTGTCTAAGTAACATATTTAATTGATTAAAGTTTCAAGATCACAGGTAGAGCCATTTCAAATGTGAAATGTTGGTACATTAGTAACCGGTGTAACCGCCAGAATTTTGAATGCAAGCATGCAAACGTGCATGCATTGTGTCGTACAGGTGTCGGATATCAGTTTGTGGGATGGAGTACCATGCCTGTTGCACTTGGGTGGTCAATGCAGGGACGGTTAATGCTGGTTGTGGATGACGCTGGAGTTGTCGTCCAATGATGTCCCATACGTGCTCGATTGAGGAAAGATCTGGTGATCTAGCAGGCCTAGGCAACATGTCGACACCTTGTAGAGCATGTTGGGTTACAACAGCGGTATGAGGACGAGCGTTATCCTGTCGGTAAACACCCCCTTGAATGCTGTTCATGAATGGCAGCACAACAGGTTGTATCACTAGACTGACGTACAAATTTGCAGTCAGGGTGCGTGGGATAACCACGAGAGTGCTCTTGCTGTCATACGAAATTGCTCCCCAAACCATGACTCCAGGAGTAGGCCCTGCGTGTCTAGGCCGCAGATAGGTCACTAGCAAGCATTCACCTGTCCTCCTTCTAACCAACAAACGGCTATCACTGCGACCAAGACAGAGCCGGCTTTCACCAGAAAACACAACAGATCTGCACTCCGTCCTCCAATGAGCTCTAACTTGACACCACTCAGTCGCCAACGGCAGTGGTTTGGAGTCAGTGGAACGCACTGTACAGGGCGTCTGGCTCGGAGCTGTCCTTGAAGTAACCGATTTGTAACAGTTCCATGTGTCACTGTGGTGCCAACTGCAGCTCAAATTTCAGCTGCAGACGCAGTACGATTAGCCACAGTCATACGCCGAATACGACGGTCTTTGCTCTCAGTAGTACCACGGGGCCGTCCGGAACCTGGTCTTCTTGAGGCAGTACCTTCCCTTGACCACTGCCGCCAATACTCATGCGCAGTGGATACATTCCTGCCAAGTCTTTCAGCAATATCGCGGAAAGAAAACCCACCTTCTCGTAGCCCTACAACACGACCTCGTTCAAACTCAGTGAGCTGTTGATAAAGGCTTCTTCGTCTTCTCAGAGGCATCCTTGACTAACATTAACCCAGTACGTCAAATCTCAACTGTAAATAACGAACCTTACAGCACTTATTTAAAGCAAACCTCATTTGTATGTTCATAGTGTCGCTACTAGCGCCACACTTACGCGCGTAGCTCGAAATTTGAATCGACGTCATCTTTCAGATGTATAAACACGCTTACAAAATTTCATTTATCTAGCACAGCTCCTTCCTAGTGTTGGGATTTTTTTCCGATCAGTGTATTATTTAGGGTTTTCTAAAACATTGAAATGTGGTTTATATCTTTACCTATTAGAGATAAGTGAACAGCGTAAATGGCAAAATAGTTCAAAATAGGTTACATAATAGAACTACATTAATAAAAACATTTGTGGCATTAATATTCAAATAATTACACTTCTTAAATTTAATACCCCCTTCCATTCCAATAAGAAAGTTTTTCGTTTCCATCCATCAATGTCATTAAAAAAACCCTGCATAACTGTATCTTTAAAATAAAAGGAATTATGATTAAATAAAACAATGACTTAAGACATTTTTCACATCACTTAAAACGATATTTCTTCTCTAAAAATAGGGATTATATACAAATTGAAAGTGGAATGTGTTAGATCAAAAATGCGATAGCTTGTGTCCAAAAATTCCCCAATTAATAAAGATTTAATAGGCAAAAATAAACAGCGATCTGTCTATACCCAAGCGTGATGTAATGGCCCATGAATTAAAAAAAATGGCTACAATTTTACCAAAATATATTTTAGAAGGATCTTGTGATAAAAAAAAATCTTCTGAATTTCACTATGCAGTTAAAAAATATTTTAACATAAATATTTGAAACGGTTGAATGAAAGGAAATATATTATCTGCGAATTATTTTTTTAGAATTTGTATGATAAATTTGGCAATAAATTACTTGAATGTTTATATTTTGTATTTAAATTTTTACAAATAAAAACGGCAGTCTGAACTTAAAAAAATCCTTATGAGATCGTGTCCATGTCGTGAAAAAGGTCTAATAAGACAAAAAGGTTTTTAATGTAAATATCACTGTAGTATATATTTTATATTTTTATAATATGTATGTAATTGTTTTTGGTATACGGTCCCTAAGCAACGCATTCGATTTTTAAGTATAACTAACTCAATTTTGAAATAAGAATATGAGGTTTTTTGCAATGATGTTATTGTATATTAAATTAAAATTTTCTAATTGATTAAATTTATTCAAAGACGATGTACAAAATTAAAAAAAAATGTATATTTGGAAAATTAATGGGAATTCTTTTTACTAACATAGTTTTACTTCGTACTACTTTGCAATGTACATCGCACGCTAATAGGCAAAGATTTGCACAGAGTTTCAACCTTTTTTGGAACATCCTGTTTATAATATATCTCCACTAGTGAAACATATTGATCAAAATCAAATTCTTACATGAATGAAGTATGAGAATTGATCAGACTATAACAATTTATTTTTGATAAACTGTACACAGAGCATTAATTTAGTTATTTAATGTTTTAATATAAATAGATATTTGCTATTTTATTTATATCTTTTTTATTAACTAAGAACTTGGATTATAATAATGTTGCTTAATATATTGTACCCATTCAAATTATTATGTCATAATTTCAGTTTCTACATTCATTTATAATATCACTGATTGATTTTATTTCCGCTAATGCTTTTAAAATGAAATAATCCACTTATGTATATATATATTTATTGTCCATGATATAAATGGAGCTAAATGTGTTTTGTTAGCCATTTAATTCAGAATTACAGATTTGGGCACTGAAACGATTTCTGACAGCAAATAGGGCCGATCTAAAAATGTGTTTTAAAGGAAAATAGCGGCAGTTCGAAAAATAGTTTCTAAAGAATAAAATCAAAGCTTTGATGGAATTGTACAATAACTTTTATGTTTTCTACCCCCTTTTTATTTCAAATGACGCAATTTCTTCTTGTAAGGATTTAAAATGCTATAAAATTTCGCAAAACGTTTTTGTGAGAAATGCTTCAATATCTTATTGCAAATAAAAGGTAGTTGTGCAATAACCCTTTTATTTTCATTATTTTAGCTATCATTTAGTCTTCTATTTTATTTGACATTTATGGATTTATATTTTAGAAATCGTTTCGTGTTTATCTTTGATTTGTGGGTTCAACTGAATAAAAAGGAAACAACTTGTCAGAAAGCGATTAACAATATAAATAATGTGTTTTATATTAGATAATATCAATATATGTTCTAAATATTTCATTAATATAATATTACAATCATAAATCATCTGCAGCAAAGAAATTGGCCGGAAGCTTTAAATTGATAAGAGTGTTTTGTAAAAATCGTTTGATTTGGATCATGAAAACGATTCTGAATGAAAAATGAATAAAACTTTGAATGCAGTGAAAAAGACTTGAATGATGAAAGCATATTTTAAAGTAATTGTTTGAAGAATAAATGTGATTTAAGAACGGATGGAATAATTCTTACAAGAAAATTAAAAAAAGAGAACATACCATAAATCGTTTTCATGAATTGTTTCCTGAATAGATTTAAATAGGCGTTAATATATAACCATTTTATTTGCTTTTGGAATATAAATTCAAAATTTACTTCCACCTTCTCAAAAAAAAATTGATTTCTTTTTTGTTTTTTAAATAAGCAATTAAAGGTTGAGAAATTAAAAAAAAAATGCTGCGACAATCGTTTTAGTTTGTCATAATCAGCAGAGTTTTTTTGCTATTAACTTCGTAGTATGGAGTGTCGGTACGTGGGAGAAGATGGCATCTAGGTTGATGTATCTTTACCACGCTTTCACACCTCCATAATATAAAAATATTCGATCCTGCACGATTTAATGTGCATCAGATTCTCTTACATATATATATATATATATATATATATCAAAACGTCAATATATGGCATCTTTTTCATTATAAAAAGCAATTATATACACCAAAGTAGTACCCTGACAACATTGCCATTGAATATTATTATATATTGTAGAACATACTCGACAAAGTGGTTCAAAAACACAAAATTAGAAACAAAACCCAGTTAAAACAAGTGTTGCAAGAAAAATGGGGTAAAATATCTTCAGATTTCACCAAGAATTGGTCAAATCAAGTACAAAGACATTTAGTGGTCATTATAAAAGTCAAAAGACATGCAGCTTATCAATGACGCTTTATTTTTATATTAGATATTGCAAACATTTTATAGGTGTACTCTCAATTTTTTGAGGCAAAAATCTGAGTATGTTTATTTAAAATGCTTCTGAAATTTTTCAGTTTTGAAGTTTCACGTTAATTGCACTTGGTTTTTACTTTAAACTAAACCAATTTTCATATGTAAAACTAAAAACATATTTACACTCATCGGTAATGTGCTTTTTGCATTGGAAGTTGGATTTATCCCGTAAAAGTAAGGTGTATTCTCAATCTTTTGAGCCACTGTATATATATATATATATATAAGGCCATGATTGTATTTTTTGTTAATTGGCTATATATAACATGAAATATTGTTAAATCTAATTAGATTAAATCTTCTATTCCGTCACAAATTTCGTCTATGAGAAATGAAATATCATAAGTTGTACAGGCGAAAAGATTCTTTATATTAAAATATTTACTTTTATAAAATAAAAGTAGCTACCTTAATACAAATAAAAAATTTAAAATTCGGACAGTTAGTTAAAAGAGCTTTTCATATTCTTTTTTATTATTTAAATTGTTATGATTAGTTGATTATTTTGTTATTGCTTTAGTTTCGAATTAATTTTTTTCCATCTTATTTGCGTTTTGCTGCTATTTAATGTATTTAACTGGACTGTATAATAATTACATTCACCCAGGGAGCATTACATATGTTTAAAAAATCGATGAAAAAAATAAATCGTTATGCTTTTAAAAGAAAGAGCAAAGTTTTGTGAACAAATCTTTTATAACGTTTCAAATTCAATTATTCGATGCATTAAATGCTATTTTTTTTTGTTTTCTTACGAAAGTTTGTTGAAATGAGCCATCAATATTTCCTGCTACCTTTTGAAGAAATTAAAAAAAAAGATTAAACACATTCGTTTTGCTGAGAGCCAAATAATCATATGCAGGTTTAACTCATCATAATAATGCTCATAAAAAAACAGACAAAACGAGCTCTAATCGAATTAACCTTTTGTGTTGGTAAATATTGAACAAACCTGCTTTCGTCTGCAAATTGCAGCATATTCGCATAAATTAATTAGAAAATAAAAGTCGGCAGCGAGAGAGGCTCAAGGGAAAGTACATAACGATATTCGATTACGATTCAAAATTCGATAAAATTTGCAGCTTCATTTACAAGTCTTAACGTACGCAGAAATTCTAGAAAAGAGCAGGTGCATTTTTTATTCGTTTGCTGAATTCGCTGTATTCATTGTTTATTTTTTTAGTTTATTTATCGTTTTTTTTTCTTTCCTCTCAGCTTGCTAAAAAAACTAGAGAGAAAAAAAAAACACGCATCCACCGTAACCATAACTTTTTTCTCTCTGTTTAAATAGAGTGAGATTAATGCGGATCATTAACTCACGAATTTTTTTCGCTATTTTTTTGTTCAATTAGCATATGAAATCCCTTTAATTTGCACTTCTTCCTATGCACGTGTGAATAGCAGATTTTTTTAGGGTTAAAGATAAGGCTTTGCTTGTCATATTATCTCAAAACTATGATGCATTAATAATCTTAGAACAAAAGGCTTCATATCAATCTTCTATTTTGAACGTTGAAGTAATTTTCACGATAATTACTAGAGCTTTACCGATAATCCTCAAGGAAAAAAAAAGATATATATAATTTTCTATAAAAACACTTAAAAGGTTACTTTGTTTAAGATATAAAATTCTAAATATGAGTGTTCTTTTGTAGCCTTATCATCTCTTGCAGGAAATTCAGTTTTGCACAATGCGTGGTGAGGGAATTGCGAATTTTTCACATGAATAAGTTTTTAAAAACGTTTTTTTCTGGTGTTTTTACTAATATAAAATGATCTGCTGTGTAAAGAAAATACTAACTGAAATTTTATTTAAACTCTCAATTAGATGCCACCACTTTTTTTTAAACATTGATTGCTCTTTTTACATCCAAATATGAGTGTATAGAATACTTGAAATGTTTCAGCTTATCCAAATAATTTCGGGGCCGCGGTGGCCTGGTGGTAAGGTCTCGGATTCGGAACCGGAGGGTTTCAGGTTCGAGACTCGATTCCACCGAAGAACCGTCGTGTGAGGGGGTCTCTTGCACGTTAAATCTGTCACGTCAAACGTCCTCCCACTGGTGTGGTGTGGTGTGGAGAGGGGTGTGCCAGTTCAGGTGTCGTCCTCGTCATCTGACTGTGGTTCAAAATGACGAGGTCCGTCCCAAAACAGTCCTCGTGTTGCTTTAAACGGGACATTAAGATAAGTAAAAAAAACCAAGTAATTTCGAACAATAAATCAATTGATACTTTAATTTTTATTTAAGTATAAGTTATTCCATAACTTGATGAAATTAATGTCATTGCAGTATAAGGTGTTAAATAGATTTGAGTTAGCATCCTGGCTTAGGGGTAATACGTTGTCCCCCTGTTCTGGATACCCCGGGTTCGAGTCCTGGTTTGAGAATGATTGTTCTTCTCTCTGTGTTCTGTATGTGAAAGATCCTCCCTCCTGTAAAAAGGGATTGTGCAAGAGAATGTGTGTGCCATTTTCCTGTGGATGAGGGAATGAAATACGTGAATTAAGTCCGCTTCGTAAAAACGGTTTGAGTAGGTAAGGTGTATTCTTGGCCCTAGTTGGCAGTACTGAAAAACAGGCGGTGCTCTCTCGGCTTAAATTCGTTGACTTCGTCAACGGAATTCTCTATGACAAGTGCCACAAAAACATTCAGTAAACACAAAGAGATTTGATTGAATAAATATATAAGTTATTTTATTGGTTGAGCTATTTCAAACATATTGTTAAGAATTTGTTCCCTTAGTTTGGAATCAATCAGAGTACTGAGGATGCTTTAGTATGTCCAAGAAATTTGATCGTTTGATTAATTGCTATTTTGATTTATACTTAGATTTAAATATCAACAAATCAGCAATTCGATGAAATTGCCTGACATGTATTTCAGTATGATGTATTGAAAAATCTTATTCGAATAGAAGTTATTTTATTAGTTGAGCTTTTTCAAACATATCGTCAAAATATGTTCCCTTAGTTTAGAATCAATCAGTGTTCTTAGGATGCTTTACCATGTTCAAGAAATATTGATCTTTTAATCAATTGCTATTTTGACTTACATTTAGATTTTAATATCAACAAATCAGCAATTGGATGAAACTGGCTGACAGTATAATGTATTAATAATTAATGTCAGTATAATGTATTGAAGAATCTGAATTATTCTTATATAAGTTATTCTATTGGCTGTGCTTTTTTTAAATATAAACAATTTGTTCCGAAATTAGAATAAATATGTTTTTCTTTCTTAGAATAAACCTGTTCCCGTACAACAACAGAAACTTCAAAATAATGAGTCATCACTTAATCGTTGCGATTATCTTTTTTATTTTAATTTTCAGGTTGAGAATTCCTCGAAGATGGAATTGTTGAACGATCAGTGCTATGAGATGCAAGTAGCGCCCTCTGGTCCAGGAGATAACTTAGCTCAAACGACTCAACATTCTCGTATTCTCTATTTTTATCTTCTATTCTTGCAATTGTGGGCTTCCATTGCCACTTTTGGAATTTTTCCTGCAATTCAAGTAAGCAATTAGAATTATTTATTCCAAAACAGAATTTCATTAAGGTATCCGACTACGTTAAAAATACTGTTTATAGAACTGAATGGCGAATTATTATTATTATTTCTTGTAGTTCAGACTTTTTTTCTATCCAAAACAGGTTGTTTTTTCTAGGAAAAGGAAGGCTGACCTATTATCTATGGTTACATATTTTTTTCAGTTAAAATTTGTATTTAACGTCCATTTTCTCAAAATGTCAATTTTCATAAAAATTCCCCACCGTTAACTCGATATTTTAAAAACTAAGAGGTATTTACATAAAAATTGCAGCGTGTGTTTTAAATAATATGGGCAATGAAATGAACCAAAAGTTTTCTTACTGGTGAAATACTTTTTCATTTATAGGTGTTTTTAGAAAATTTAAGTTGTGAATTTATGGGAAAATGCATATATACGTACATTTTTACCCATAACTTCTATGAATCTCAAAATGTTTCTTAGATGTTGGTTCATTTCATTCATCATTATATTCTATAACTTGTATACAAAGAAAAATAGCATTGCTGCATTACAATTTTGTGTAGAGCTTTAATCGTTTTGGTTAAATTAATTAAAATTTATTACAAATTTTTCCATTTCTCAAATCATATTATATTTTTAAATAACATTTTTGCATTTACAGCGTTAAAATTGACAATACACCTAAAACACCATAATTGAGCTTTAAAAAAATCCAATTTTTCAAATAATTTCCTTCAAATGTAATCGGATACCTTAAGCACTTCTATTTAAACTGAAAGGTTTATAATTCAAGTGTAAACCACACAAATAGTTTCTTTTTTGTGCCTCTTTAAACCTGCCGATTCGTTTTCCTTTATAAATTTAAATTTATCCATAATTTTGGCAACAATAATGAAATTTTAATTAATTTTTAATCTTCGTTGCAACGTGTTTATATATAAACGTTATAACGTTAAAACATTAAAAAGTACTATCGTGAAACATGTGTAAAATAATTTTATAGATATGTTTAAAAAAGCAAAAATTATTTCTATTATGGGAAAAGTTATACGAAAATAAATTAATATTGCTGAAAAAGAAATATTTTGAGCTTTAAAGTGATGTAAAAATAATTTTTTCGTTCTACTTTATATTTTAAAAACTTTTTTCTTAATTTTGGTAACAATAACACGGTCATGAAAATTGTATTTCACTTCTTTATACTGCTCTTGTATATAAACACAGAAACAAAACATTAAAAAGTATTGCTGTAAAACATGCTCAAAATAATTTTATAATTACATTTTTTTTAAAAAAATATTACAGTTACAGGAAAAATTATACGAAAATAAATTAGTATCACGGGAATACAAATATTTTGAATTTTAAGTGGCGTAAAATTAATTTTTATTCTATGATATTCTTTGAATTTATTGAAAAAAGCAATAACACACCAATTAATTTTTAATTAATTAAAATTTTGTAAAACTATTCATACTAATTGCCTATTTCTGGAAATAGTAATTATATAACAAATTTAATGTTCAATGATCTCAGTATTTTCCATTCTGTCTGATTTATTGAGATAACTATTCTGACTAACTGGCTTCAGAATAAGGATTAAGAAACTGTAATCAGTTACTCTGAGTTTCAGTTGGGATCTTGTTTGGCTATAGACAGAATAATCCGCCTTTTCCTATTGGTGGAAACATTCCTGCCTTGCAATGCTAATCCAATCAGAGTGCAGCATTCTTTTCTCAGTCACTATTCACGGTTCTCTGAACGCAATTAATTGGAGCTGATGAGTTAATCTTTTTTTCTGTTTCTATGATCACGTGCGTCAGTTAGTGTCCTTGAATTGCGACGTAATCATCGAAAAGGATTCTCTTTTATTTTATTCTAAAGCTGTGGAAATAAGGCCAGAAATTGCAAAACTTAGACAGCTTGTAATTTCAGTTTTATTTTATGCAATCCAAGGTCATTTATGTAATGTGAAAAGTAATCGCTTCAGATTTCTTTGACAAAAACTAAGGAATTATTTTTAACTATTTATAAACGACATTATAAATAGAAAAAATGAAGCGCTTTCGTATAAAGATTAAGATTTCTTTCACAAAGTATAATTTTTCAATTCTTTATTTTCAATTCTATTTTCGCCTAACAAAAGACACTAATTGGGGTTAAGGACTCAATTGATAATTTCAAGGACTGTAATGAAATCGGGATAATTTCAAGGACACAGTGTACAGAAAAAGTAAAATAACAGAATATTGCAGCCGAATTTTAAGAAAATATAATTTTTATATTTATGGATAGTATTTAAATACATTATTATACTGATAATTCATTATTACCATTATCAAATAAGATTATTCGTGCAATTTAAATATGATTTGTTTTCTAATTTAAAATTAATTTCATATTTCAATTTTTTTTAGTTAAGTTCAATTTGATGTTACATTTCCTTTTCCTCTAATGGATTAAGGCTACATGGCGAAGAAATATGAATTAAAGAAAATGATTATGGTTTCTATATTCTGTAGTACTTTTAAGTAAAAATATTCAGAAACTGTTCACTGTTTTTTGTGTTAGTAGCCAATTTTTAATGTTACTAATGTCAATTTAAGGATAAATATATGTTCATCATATTTCAACTCAACCGAAGAGTTATTTCGAGTCAAATAACATAATCTTGAGTAGAGCTCAGATGTTGAGGTCGACACATGATTTAGCTCCTTTTCAAACTTCCTTGTAGTACCAACAGAAGAGCATATGGTATTGACCTATTCAACTTGCAACAGGACAGCCTGCACTATAATTCATCTATAGAATCAGGTTCCGATTTGGGTCCAGCCAGTTCTGAAGTCGACACTACTTCTCAACTGTCCTCTGTGGCCACGATCTTATGCAGTTGTGTTTATCTTGGCCAATATTTCTCTGCTGCTGCTGCTTGTATTTTGGAACTTTTCTAAGTTTTCTTCTAAGCAATCCCATCATTGCTATGTGTGAGATATTTCTACAGTATAATTTACGTTGTTAATAGGGCTCACAGCTAAAGCATTTCTGTTTGTTTTTTCTCTATTAGACATGATTCATGATTCTTTGAATTTCTTTTGACTCCATTGGTATATATTAACATTAACTAACACTTTACAGATTATATAACACACCAACATATTTCACTAAACTCCAAAAACTTTTCAAGTACCGGCACAGCCTGGTTGGTAGGGCGTCGGACTTTTGTCCGTTAGGTTACGTGTTCGAATCCGTCATCCGAAGATTCCCCATGTGTGGTGGTGACTGACGTATAAATCTGTTGTGGTCGCAAAGTACTCCATGTTGAGAATAATATCAGTGGGGGTACAAGTTCAGAGGAGATCGTTCTCTGATTCAGGACTAAATTACGATCTATGGAGGAGTGAATGAAATGTATGAATGATTCCACCCCTCAAAAAGGTTAGTTACTCGTGAGTAACTAGCTCTTCTCTTGACCCTACATAGCGCTACAAGATACGCACAATTTGGATTAAATCGCAATGGCTCTTTAGTCTGTGGACTTGTCAATGACAAGTACCATTAGAAACAGCAACCAAGTAACTGCCATGTCCCGTGTATCATATTAGAAAGGGTCTTTCTATTTTAAATCCTCATCCGATGAAAAAGATGATACTTGAGCTTACACCCTTAGTCCAGATTTACACGCCATATTAATAGAAGAAAAACTTAGACAAATTTACATATATATTATCTGTGGTTGGGGGAATGAAAAGGCATGAATGGACTTCCGCTCTGTAAAACGGGTTGTGACGCGTGAGTGACAAAGTCGTATAGGGCCTTGTACTTACTCTTGGCCCTAGATGGCGCCACTAAAAATCAAGAGACGCACCCTATTGGCTCAAATCACTGTCTACGTCACAGCGGGCTTGACCAATAG
The DNA here is from genome assembly GCA_026543055.1 of Argiope trifasciata. Classification (NCBI taxonomy): domain Eukaryota; kingdom Metazoa; phylum Arthropoda; class Arachnida; order Araneae; family Araneidae; genus Argiope; species Argiope trifasciata. Next base: position 857,077 of record JAPMOQ010041001.1, on the reverse strand, counting down.
CAAGTGTCATAAGAAACAACAACAACACTAAACACTTAATAGACTTATTTCTTTTATTTTAGCCATATAGTTGCCTGCCGTATGGAGATGGTCCTTTCCACTTGACGGTCACCTTATGTGGGGTCGCCTACCCAGCAGCCTGCTTGCTAGCGATGTTCTTGGAGATGAGGAATGTGTCCTTGATCTCATGGCTGTCCTTGGCCTCTACTGTCGTGTCCTGTTACGCCCTGCTCACTGCCATTATGTCACCTCATCCGCCTTTGCTTGATTCTTCAGCTGGTCCAGTTTTGATTGTAAGTGCAGTTTAATATTGCTTTTGATGTTCACATGCTTTTTAGTGCTAAAATACAAATTGTCATGAAACTGTCTGTGCGATGAAATCCACTGAGCTTTACAGCTTTTTTAGGCCAATCTCGCAGAGAAAATCGCAAAATAGCCTGGTCTGGGATATATATAAAATTTTTGGTCTGTTTTTAAAGTACTGAATAGCAGTCAAAATTCAAATGCTAATTCTGTCAGTGATCAGGGCATAATTAAGAGCTGCTCCAGTTGCTTTGAACTCCGATCTAAGGACTGAACAATAGTCAAGGTTTCGAATGCTGAGTCTACTTCCGTCCTCAAAATCGTTAAAGAAAAAAACCACTCCGGTCGTACCGTCATCAAATCTACTACCGTCCGTATAGATGACCAAAGTTTCAGATGGGATACCATTAATAAACTCCAAGGTCAATTGTTTTAAAAGATCAAGGTAACTCACCTGTTTCTTGGCAAGGGACGACTGAAGTCTTACATGTATTTGATGAAACGCATGATGACAGTCGTCTTGCATGTGTTGGACGAACCGCATGGTGACAGTCTTCTTACATGTATTGGACGAAACGCATGGTGACAGTCGCATTACATGTATTGGACGAAACACAGGGTGACAGTCGTCTTACATGTATTGGACGAAACGCATGGTGACTTGACTCTTATAAGTGCTGATCCTTTTGAATCAATTAAAAATAAAAACAGATAGCTACTTTGATAAAATATCCAATTTGACAGGGAAGTGTTACTATTCTTAATATATAGAAATGAAATAGTTTATTTGTATTTTAATGGATATAGTTGATTTTTAAACCAAGCACAAAGATATTACAGGATAAGACAATTTTATTTTTGCCAAGTAAAATATTTATTGACAGATAAATTTTAGTGACTGTTCAGCAGTTAATGATTTTTGTTATTGAAAAAATAATATCTGACAAATGGTGTTCACCCTTGAGGGCGTAATATATCTTTGAAATATAGAGACATATCTCTACTTCGTAATATCTCTTCTTTAATCCTCTCCACATTTTCCGGAGTGCGTAACTTAAGAAGATTACCCAACAGTTCTGTTTTCCTTTATGAACTTTTCAGAACTAAAAATAAATCCTTTTTAAGACAGCAGCTGGTGGATTGGCGGATTTTAGAGTTGACCGTTGTTTAAGACCAATAAACTTGAGGCGAGATCAAAAATGACTAGAAATTAAAGAAAAATACACGCTTTTTAAAAACTTTCTAATGTATAAATAGACAGTTTAAAAAGCATAACATACAAATGCAATAAAATATTTGGATAATATAACATTTCATGTTTAATTAACTAAATTCATGTATATAACTTTCAATTCTCCAAATCATTAAGGTATTTATGAACATCGAGTATCTATAAAAGTGCATACAAATATGAAAGTTGCGTGGTTCTTTTGTGAAATAGTTGTAAAACAAACATGGATATATTTAAAAATTGTAAATATAAATATGGATATATTTCTGATGCAACCAGTGAATATATTTACAAAATAATAATAATAATAATAAAGCTAACACAAGATAAATAATCAATTTACTGAATTCATTAAAATATATATTTTAGTGTGAAACTAACTCGACCAGTTTATTAAACATGGAGCCTTATAATGTGGATTACTCAGGGTTGCACATTATAAAGCTTCAATTATCACTGTCAGGAGTGAAGGAACAAAATTATCCATTGAATTTATATAGAAATTCATGCTAATATGTGGTTAACTGCGAAATTCAAACAATTTCCGTTGGCATCAGAGTCTTAATGTAACATGTCCTATTGCCTATCAGGGCATGATGCCATCTAAGATGGCAGAATTGTAAATCGAAATAAAATGCCCACTCTTGTATACTAATTTGTTTTTTCTGATGCAACAGTGGAAGTGGTCTCTACAATTTTTTTTTCAATGCTCTTTAATAAAAGTTTTATTCTCCTCACCCCATGCCATAGATGATAGAAAAGAACATAATTATCACCAGTATACAGATTTTGATTTTAAGAGGTTTGCTCACGTGAATTGTATATTTCGTACCATAGTAAAGAAGGCTGTTACTTGTATATTATTAGTCATCATATGCTTTGGGGGTGGGGGAATAATTATGAAATAGATCTATTAGAGTGTAATATTTGGGAAATAGTTTTGGCAATCAATCGTTGGAATACAGTTGTACTGAAACACCATAAAAAAGGTCCGATAGACAGAAATCAAACTATGATAGACATAAATCAAAATATGATACAAAACTTCAACTATAATTTATTTTATTAATCACATAACACATTTTCTTTTCTTTCAAGATGTGTCTTTTTAAAATTATTGTATGTACATACAGGAACAAGTACACACCAATAAAAAATGAGCCTCTTGACGGATTTTCAATCAAATTTGACTCTAAATGGCAATTTAGATACCAAATCCAAGTACTAAATTTTATCCATTTTGTTCTTTCCAATTTTTTCCTTCCTTCTCTACAAACTAAAAAAAACACTTTTGAGTTATTATGTTCACAGATAGATAGACATATTTCTAAAAACATGGCTTTGGGTTTCAGAGAGATCTGATGTGTAGATATTTATCATAATCTGGTGTTTCGAATTTTGGATCTTTACAATACATTATAAATACTTCGCATGCAATAAAGTAAAAATATTTGATACATCTACGCCATCCTATGAAAATTATTCAAAAACTTTCTAATGACATTTTTATAGTCTTGCGAACCAGTACTGACTTCTTTTAAATATTTTTTTTCAGGTCGTATGTTGGGTGAGTTTCATGTTTGCTTTCTCCTACATCAAGACAATGGTGACTGTACTCCTGGGGGACTATTGGGGCCATCGGGCCCTCTTCTGGTGTGGGGCCGTGACACAAGCTGGTGCTGTGGCTGGAGTACTGCTTATGTTCCTTCTAGTGAATGTGTTCGAAGTCTTTCAAGATGAAGGAATGTGCCTTGTTTAGTTGATCTGGTTCGTTCGAACGACTGCTCCCCAAAATATGTTGCAAATAGTACTGAATATAAAACTGAAGATTTTTAACTATCCTGAGAGTGAGGCATCATGAAAGTAATGATACTATCCCTGTCAGCACAAGACATTTTATTGTATCTGGACCTTCTGGACCGGTATTCTGAATGCTGCTTAGTATCGTGAAGATATCATAATAGTAATATTGAGCATCATGAGATAATAGGAATTGCTTGTTCAGCATTTTATGATAGAAGTTGATTTGTGATCGTGTTGATGAGACCGATTGGATTCATGCGAAGGATTGCACACCTAAATTTATTGCAAATGGTTCTGAATATAAAAGTGAAATCCTGAGAGTAAGACAACAGGAAAGTAATGATACTATCCTTTTCAGCACAAGATATCGCAATGTATCTGGACTTTCTTGACCGGTATTCTGAATGCTGCTCAGTATCGTGATGATATCGTAATAGTAATATTG
>JAPMOQ010041001.1:840039-853285 GCA_026543055.1 Argiope trifasciata | reverse complement strand
CTAAATTTGTTGCAAATGGTTCTGAATATAAAAGTGACAATTTATATCTGTCCTGAGAGTGAGGCTTCATGATAAAAAGATACTGTCTCTACCAGCTCAGGATATTGTAATGTATCTGGACTTTCTTGACCGGTATTCTGAATGTTGCTCAGTATCGTGAAAGTTTCGTAATAGTAATATTGAACATCGTGAGCTTATAGGAATTGCTTGTTCAGCATTTTGTGATCGTGTTCGAATTCTTTCAAGATGAATGTCAAGTGGATTGGTTTCATTCGAAGGATTGCTCACCTAAATTTATCGAAGATGATACTGAATATAAAACTGAAGATTTTTAACTGTCCTGTGAGGGATTCTTCATGAAAGTAATAATTTTGTCCTTGTCAGCAAAAGATATTGTAATGTATCTGGATTTTCTTGATCGGATTTCTGAATGCTGCTCAGTATCGTGATGATATCGTAATAGTAATATTGAACATTATGAATTTATAAGAATTGTTTGTTCAGCCTTTTGTGATTGTGGAATATTTATATGATGGGAATTTTATATTATGAAATCAGCTATATTTCATTTAACTACATGTCGTCTTCCACAATAGTATGACATCAACATATTTTTCAGCTTAAAAGTTACCGAACGTATTTCAAAAAGAAAATAAGAAACTAATATTGTACATGTGCAGAATATGAGGGCGTGAATTGAGTCCTTTCAGATACAAATGAAATTTTTAATTACATTAACATGACGTTAATGGATTAATGATGTAAGGAAGTCTTTAACCTATTAATGTTAAATCATTAATTCATAAAATAAACTGGTTCTTTTATGGATTAATGATTCTGGACCTATATATACATAATGGTGTATATGATAAGGGTGACCCCTTATAATCGTGTTGGCTCTGAGAAGAATAATGGATGCTTATACATTTAAGGACTGATAATAATTTGGTACCTGTAATAAATTTTTTATCAATACTTTTAATAAACTGTAATATTTTACGTGGAATAAAACCTTTTATTTTATTCTGAATATTAAATGGAATAATCATATTGTAGAGGGTATAAGGTATTTGACCAAAAATGACCGATTTTTGTAATGTTGAATACAAGATAAACATAAATAGAATATCATATTTGATAATTAGCTATTCACTGATTACTCCTTAAAGATCAAGATCAACATATTTTAAGGGTGTAGACTATGCTCCCAAATATATGTATGTATATAAAATATTTTCAAATATATTTCCTAATTTTTATTTTAAATTAGACCTAGATCTTTATTCAAATTTTTTTTTCTTCTTATTTCCTGCTTCAAATTCCAACTTTTTAATGAGGTATCCCATTACGTTCGAAGGAAAATGTTTGAAAAATTGGATTATTTAAAAACTATTTTAAACTATGTTTTTTAGATGTATTGCTAATTATAATACAAAATGCTACAGATACAACAAAATTACTTAAAAATATAATATATCTTGAGAAACAGGAAAATTTGTAATAAATTTTAATGAAATTTTACCGAAACGGTTAACGCGCTACACAAAATGGTAATGCAACAATCGTATTTTTCTTTCTACACAAGTTATTGAATATAATGATGAATGAAATGAACCAATATTTAAGAAACATGTTGAGATGCAAAGAAGTTATGGGTAAAAATATACGTGAATATACGTTTTATCCACAAATTCACAACTTAATTTTTCTAAAAACACTTATAAATGAAAAAGGTTTTCACCAACACTAAAACTTTTGGTTCATTTCACTGCGCATGGTATTTAAAACACACGTTGAAACTTTTTATGTAAATACCTCTATTAGTTTTTGAGATATCATGTTAAAGGTGGAAAATTTTTAGGAAAATTGAAGTTAAAGACAAATTTTAGCAGAAAAATATGTGACCCTGCAGAAAAAGGAAGTATAATATATTTACTAAAGAGCACGGGAGAAAGTTTCAAGGAGACCTCTGCCACTCTAAAATGCAAGTCCTATGATTTTGAATGATATGAATTTATTTGCGTTGCATTACAGCTCTAAATCGTAAAATAATTTTACACTCTGGTTTTTTAAGTGAGTTATTTATTGAGTTAAATTGATTAGAATTTTCACATGTGTTTTAACCTTCATGCGGGCGCGCGTATGTGAGAGATACTCTAGAGATGAATTTCGCTTTATACCTTGAGATCTGGTGGCGCTAGGAAAGCCTGTCCTTGGCTATTTGTCCCCCTTCATTTGACCAATTTTCAGTTGTCGTAAGTTTGTGGCGTTAATAGCTCTCTCCCGATCAGATATTTGTACTTTAGAGATACGCGCGACCGTTCATGTAAGTTTTTGTCACATCTGATTTTGTATGATTTTACAAATAAATCCATATTGTTTTAGACTGGTGACAGCTGGCGAATGCATTTACGAAGGAAAATGTTGAATAAAAGCACCCAAGTTTCTACAAAGTAAGCTAAAATGAAAGGTTCTAAAGAGAAAAGCCGAACTAGGTATTTAAGAAGTGGAAGATGCGACGTCAAAGAAAAAATTGCAAAATCTGCCAAAAAGAAACGCGGACTAGAATCAGTTGTGAGATTTAACAGAAATTTATATGTTTGGGGCACACTAAACACATTTTCTCAAATTGCAGTGAAATAATAGTGAAACTATTTTCTTCCATTTCATATCTAGCTTTCAGTTACTTTTCCCTTTTTAAACATAAATTCTGTATTATTTTTTGCACTTCTATACTTTATATGAAAATTGTTCTGTAAAATATCGACAATTTCATTTATAATATTTTTGAATCAATTCAGTTAACCTGTGGTCATTTTATATTGTTATTGTAATCTATGTTTATACACTGATGGAAAAAAAATCCCAACAACAAGAAATTTTTTTGTACAGTAATGAAATTTTAGGAATACATTTGTCTAGGAAACATATTTAATTGATTAAAATTTCAAGATCACTGGTAGAGCCATTGGAGAGAAGAGCCATTTCAAATGTCAAATGTTGGTACATTAGTAACCGGTGTAACCGCCAGAATTTTCAATGCAAGCATGCAAACGTGCATGCATTGTGTCATACAGGTGTCGGATATCAGTTCGTGGGATGGAGTTCCATGCCTGTTGCACTTGGGCGGTCAATGGAGGGACGTTTAATGCTGGTTGTGGTTGACGCTGGAGTTGTCGTCCAATGATGTCCTATACGTGCTCGATTGGAGAAAGATCTGGTGATCTAGCAGGCCAAGGCAACATGTCGATATTCTGTAGAGCATGTTGGGTAACAACAGTGGTATGAGGGCGAGCGTTATCCTGTTGGAAAACACCCCCTTGAATGCTGTTCATGAATGGCAGCACAACAGGTTGTATCACTAGACTAACGTACAAATTTGCAGTCAGTGTGCGTGGGAGTGTGCTCCTGCTGTCATACGAAATTGCACCCCGAACCATAACTCCAGGAGTAAGCCCTGTGTGTCTAGGCCGCAGACAGGTCACTAGCAGGCGTTCACCTGGCCTCCTTCTAACCAACAAACGGCTATCACTGCGACCAAGGCAGAACCGGCTTTCATCAGAAAACACAACTGATCTCCACTCCGTCCTCCAATGAGCTCTAGCTTGACACCACTCACGTCGCAAACGGCAGTGGTTTGGAGTCAGTGGAATGCACTGTACAGGGCGTCTGGCTCGGAGCTGTCCTTGAAGTAACCGATTTGTAACAGTTCGTTGTGTCACTGTGTTGCCAACTGCAGCTCGAATTTCAGCTGCAGACGCAGTACGATTAGCCACAGCCGTACGCCGAATACGACGGTCTTCCCTCTCAGTAGTACCTCGTGACAGCCCGGAACCTGGTCTTCTTGAGGCAGCACCTCCCCTTGACCACTGCCGCCAATACTCATGCACAGTGGATACATTCCTGCAAAGTCTTTCAGCAATATCGCGGGAAGAAAACCCACCTTCTCGTAGCCTTACAACACGACCTCGTTGAAACTCAGTGAGTTGTTGATAAAGGCTTCTTCGTCTTCTCAGAGGAATCCTTGACTAACATGAACCCACTACGTCAAATCTCAACTGTAAATAAAGATCACGAACCGTACAGCGCTTATTTACAGCAAACCTCATTTGCATGTTCATAATGTCGCTACTAGCGCCATACTTACGCGCGTAGCTCGAAATTTGAATCGACGTCATCTTTCCAATGTATAAACACGCCTACCAAATTTCGTTTATCTAGCACAGCTCCTTCCTAGTGTTGGGATTTTTTTCCATCAGTGTATTTTTTCTGCTTCTTTTTAAATAAAAAATGCTTAAAGTGATTGTAGTTATTAATCCTAAGCTATTTACAATAAAATTTTAATAGTAACGCCTTTGAAAATTTACATTTTACTATAGCGTATGTGAGAAATGCGCGCGAGCTTTCATGTTGGTATGATGGCCGCGCCAGCTGGAAGGTTAAACTTATGAAATGCCATTAAAATGTTTCTAATTTTTCAAAAATAACAAGATAAGAGGACATTTTATTGTTTTTATAGTTCAATGATACAAATGAACAAACGCCAGGTGAAATTTTATTGCACCATCGAAATAACACAACGAGTGGTTTGAGATCTGAAAACGACAATGGAAATGAAAATTGCTCATAAAACTTCCATTTATTGTATCGATGTTTCGGCAAGAACAGCATATTTTTGTGGATACATCGATCAATCCAAGGGTGCTAAAACACAAGCACTCCAATTTTATTGCACACTAATGCGGAATTGCAGCGTTTACGATCAGAAGGAAGGAAAGTTGTTTACTGGGTTCGAAAACAGTTTTTTTTAACTTTCTGAATTTCTTTTTCTCTTTTAATTATCTACAAGCGTCCATTAATTGTCTTTTAACTATCTTGAGAATCTATTGGATGTGTTGCTAGGTAATGCTAGACATGAGAACAATGGTTTTGTCTGGATTGGATTTTTTTTAGTTGATAAATCTTTTTTTTTCTGTTTCATTATCTAGTGGTCTTCATTGACTGCTTTTTAACTATCTACAGAATTCATTGAATGCATTGAAAGAAAATTCTGTACATGAAAATATAGTTTTTGTCTGGGTTGGATTGATTTTTTCTTGCTAATTTTTTTTCCTTTGATTATCTGCAGGCCTGCATTGACTGTGTTTTAACTGTCTAGAGAATTTATTGAATGTGTTGAAAGAAAATTCTGAACATGAAGATATTTTTTGTCTGGGTTGGAATTTTTTTACTTGCAAAATTTCTTCTTTTTTTTTTTTTTTTAGTTTATCTACAGACCTGGATTAATTTCTTTTTAACTATCTATGGAATTTATTGAATACATTAAAAAAAATTCTGAACATGAAAATGTAGTTTTTGTTTGGGTTGGACTCTTTTTATTTGCTAATTGTCTTTTTTTGTTTGATTATTATTTTTATTACCTCCAGTGACTACTTTAAAAAGCAGACTACCTACAGAATTTATTGCATGCATTGAAAGAGCATTCTATACATGAAATTATAGTTTTCGTCTAGATTGGAATTTTTTGATTTAAATTCTTGTTTCATTTTTCATTATCTACAGGAGCCTATTGATTGTCTTTTAACTATCTACAGAAGTCATTGAATATATTGGAAGAAAATACTAGATATTGAAACATAGATTCAGTCTGGATTGGATTCAATTTCCATTTATTTTTTTGCCCGTTTTTTCCATCTTTGATTATCTACATTCATTTATTTAATGCCTTTTACTATCTACAGAATTTATTGAATGTGTTGGATGAAAATGCTAGATAAGAACAAAGATTTTGTCTGGATTGGATTCGATTTGGATTGAATTCTGTGGACCCTTTAAAATTTTTTAAAGTTTAATTGTCTATAGACGTCAATTGACTGTTTTTTTTTATCTATTTGCAGAGTTTGCTGAAGGTGTTGGAAGAAAATACTAGACATAAAAACCTGTGTTTTGTTTAGATTGGATTTTTTTACTCCTTAATTTCTTTTCCCCGTTTTAGTCTTTACATTTATCCACAGATATTTTAAAAACAATTTACAGAATTTTTTTAATATGTCGGAAGAAAATACTAGACATGACAACAAAGGTTTTGTATGGATTGGACTGAATTTCGATTGGAATTATTTTCTACTTGCTAAATTTCTTTTTGTCGATTAATTATCTACAGGCATCTATCGATTGCCTTTTAACAATCTACAGAATTTATTTAATGGAAGAAAATTTATATATGAGAATATAGGATATGTTTCGATTGGATTTAGTTTGGATTGAATTTTTTTTGACTAGATAAATTTCTTTTTCTCATTTGATTTTTAATAGGCTTCCATTGACTATTTTTAACTATTTACAGAGTTTATTGAATGTATTAGAAGAAAATGCCAAATTTCAAAATAGGCCTGGTATGGATTAGGTTCAATTTGAAATGGAATTTTTAACTAGTAAATTTCTTTTTCTCGTTTGATTACCTACATGCTTCAATTTTTTAACAATCTACATAATTTATTGAATGTATTAGAATAATAAATTATGCTAGATAATAAATCATAGGATTTGTCTGGATTGGACTGAATTTAGAAGATATTTTGACTCGTTAAATTTCTTTTTCTCTTTTAATTATCTAGTCTTTTAAGTATCTACAGAATTTATTGAATGTGTTGAAAGAAAAGGCTATACATAAAAACAGTTTTTCTCTGGATTGGAATATTTTGAATTGCTAAATTTCTTTTTCTCGTTTGATTCTAGAGCCGATCATAAATTGTCTTCAGACTATCTACAGGATTTAATAAATTCGTTGGACGGAAAGGCTAGACATGAAAATATAAATTGTGTCTGGATTGGAGTTTTTTGATTTACAAAATTTCTTTTGCTCGCTTAATTATCATCTACAGACACTCGTTGATTGCCTTTAAATTATCTTGAGAATTTAATTTACTGAATTCTTTGCTAGGTAATTCTGAAAAAATGCATTGGTTCTTTCTAAATTAGATTCAAATTCAGCGTATAAAGGCATGATAGAAGTAACCGCACGTGTCATTTAACATTATTATTATGCGCTGAACATTGGCGCCATGCGTTTTCTTTCTCTTCAAGGTGGATTATGAAATCAAATGGATGAATTACACTTGATGTCACTCACATGAGCATGAAGTGACATCACTGGTTTATGAAAACATACTACACGAATTCTTACCCATACTGTGTAATTGTATATTTTAAATTATATCCACTGACTTTTACTTCAAATATGAGAATTAGAAAATTCCAGCATGATGATTGACTCTTACTGTCTTAGTGGGTATAGAAATGATATGAAATTGCTACTCTTTACAGATGGTGAGCATGTTCACCCGCCGTGGGAAGGATTGTACCGTAGCTGGTTATGCTTTTCAGGATTCATCCATAGTCTCCTACTATGTCGTCACGACGACCGATTTTTTAGATCGATTTGTGTTTTTCAGAGCGGTTTGTTTAATCGATTGGGATACATTTTAAGAATTTAGTCTTATTTTTATAATTAAAAGGGATGTTTTGTGTTTATGTCCATTGGTGCTGCGTAGTGCAAATTATTGGACAAGGAATTGCCATTCATACACTATCTGGCCAAAAGTATCTTGACACCTTTAAAAAGATGGCTGTGGAGGGTAACGCAATTTAATGTGTAATAGAAAGCTATCAAAGCGTTAGTAGTGGTTTGTCAGGTTACATTTATACGTTTGTGAGGCAATGGGCTCTTCGCGAGTTTAATCGTGGCTGTATAGTAGAATGCCACCTTTGTGGGAAATCAGTTCATCAGATTAAGGATATTCTACAGAAGGCTAAAAGTATCCGGATGCCCTTAAAAATGTGGTTCTGGACGGTGATGCAATTTGATGCATTATAGAAAGCTATAAAAGCGTTAGTAATGGTTTTTAAGGTTACATTTATACGTTTGTGAGGCAATGAGCTAGTCCTGAGTTTGATCGTGGCTGTATAGTGGGATGCCACCTTTGTGGAAACTAGTTCGTGAGATTAAGAATAATCTAAACTATTAAGCCCACTGTGATTGGGAAGTAGAAACTTTGAGGAAGTGGAACTGCAGAAGAACGAATTGGTAGACCGAAAACACTTGATGAACGAAGGCTTAAAATTCTGAAAAGGGTCGTGAAACAAAATAGCAAGTCATCGTTGGTGGAAATTTCTCAGAACTTCCACAGCTAATCAGGCGTCAGTATTAGTAGTAGGAGTATTCTTCGAGAGTTAAAAAACTTGAGATCCATGGTCATGCAGCTGCGTATAAGTCAAGCATTATTCCACAGAATGCAAAGCATCGATCGCAATGGTGCAGAGTTCACCGTCATTAGACTGTGGGCTACTGTAGAATTGTTCTTTGGATAAATAAATCCCACTTTACCTTCTGGCAGTTGGATGGATGCGTCTGGATCAGGTGGATGCCCGACACACGTTTCTCTTGTGACTGCATTGTATGAACTCTTAAATATGGTGGTGGAGGCATAATGGTATAGGGGTGTTTCAAGTGGTTTGGCCTGGGTCGTTAGTACCCTGTGGTTGGAAACATGTATTCTGAGATGAATGTGGAAATTCTGGACTATGTTTCACTCCCAGCTCTATGGCAATATTTTGGGGAAGGCCCATTTTTGTCTTCAGGATAATAATTCCATTCACCCATCGAGGCTTGCACAGACGTAGTTTAATGAAATGGGTAACCAAAAACTGGATTGACCTTCTCAGAGTCACTATATAAATCCCACATAGCCCCTTTGGGATGAATTAGAGCGCAGATTACGTATCCAGTCTAATCGACCATCCTCAATGCAGACACTCCCTTCAGTTCTGATGGACACCTAAAAGTCAATTTTTAAATCCTACAGATCGCCGATTACGCACCCAGCCTAATCCACCATCCTCACTGCAAGTACTGTCTTCAGTTCTGATGGACGCTTGGAAGTCAATTCCTATAGAGCACAGATTACGTATCCAGCTTTATCGTCCAGCCTCACTGCAAGCACTCCTTTCAGCTCTGATGGACGATTGGCATTTATTCCTATATCCGTTTATTAAAAACTGATGAAAAGTCTTCCCGGAAGTGTGAGGTTGTCATCGATGCAAAGTTTGGACTACCATTATATTAATATGTGCATCAGTACGTTCTAAGTCCATATCACTGAGTGTCCGGACACTTTAACCAAATTGTGTATTCTCTGAATGCTCAGAATTTGCGTCTTGAAGAGATTTCATTCAATATTTTACTAGAAAATTAATTTATTATAAATGAAGCAAAATTTTCGACTCTTATCAAGATACTTTTAGAATTTCTTATAGGTCACAAAGTAGTTTTACACTGTACATTATTTCTTAATTGTTTTTTAATAATTCCAATAATGTTTTTATGTATACAAAGAACAAATGGTTAGTTTGGTTGCTTTTGTCAGTTTTTTTGGCGCAAAAGCCATGTTTGGCCATGCTGTGCTAAGCAAACAAAGAACAGAAAAAGTCAATTAATATCTTAATATGTCTTAAATATCCGAATTTGAATTTTAAAAGCGTAATATTAAGGAACGATAAATATTACATTATATATACTTGATTAAATTGAATGGGATACAGTTACTAATATCATCGAGAAATCTATTATCATAGGCGGCTAATAACCAATTAATAATAATAATTGACTGGTAAAATTTTCATTAAATTCGTATCAGAACATTTAGTGTTGCTTTTGAAAATGTTTTCCAAAATAGCACTGAAGTGTGGCAGAAAATGAAAAAATTAACTCATTTTATTTTAAGTATAATGTATATATATATATATATTTGGCATTTTTTAACAATAAACAAAACATATACGCTTGACTTGAGCATCTTTGAGAATTACAAGAATTTATTTTCTTCCTTTTGTTTTCGTGCTTCAAGAATGATAGGTATACAAAATAAATGTAGCAGAAACTTTCTTTAACCGTAATGAACAGAAATTCTTCGTGTTACTTTTTCACGATCATTTTTTTTAAAGAATGGATTTTATTTGCACAAAATACCGAAAAATTCCTCTTCGTTTCTAAGCTTTTACAAACTTATAAAACTAAACCAAGGAATGCATACACAAACAAAAGAACGTTGTGATATTTTAGAATAATAATGGTTGTAACCAAATTTTATCAAGTTATAATTATTTCAATATGAGAATATATAAATTGAGAGAAAATTATTGAGGAAATTGTTATGGAGAAAATATAATTATTTTCTCAATAACATCCTATAAATATGTAAAGAATAAAAAAAATTAAAAAAATCATTTACATTGTACTAAAAATCAGATTTAATTATTTTATATAATTTTTACTTTCCAGTATTTAATTAATTACTGATTATTATAAGCATTATAGAATATCTAGAATTTTTTTCTCAAATTTTCCAACAGATGGCGCCACGTAAAATGAATTTAATAAAATTAGTCCATAAACTGACCAATATTTTTTTGGAAATATTAAAATGGTATGTTTTTATCAGGAATGCAGAAGTTATATGTTGTCAGAACTCAACCACATCAGGTAATAAGATAAAAACTTATCACAAATTCCATTTTTATAAGCATGAAACAAGTCAAGTTAAATGGAAATTTATAAAAATACACATTAATCATTTATGAGACCCATCTGTTTTACCCATAACATTCATAGTAATATTTTAAACCATCTACTTTCAAGCAAGCAAATAGTAATGATTCCTGATTTTAAAAGAAATATGATTCATTATTTGATCAAGTATAGAGTGCGCAAGAGAAGCTTACTTATTTGAAAAAACTTCCGAGCAGTAAGTTGGGTAGGTAGATGAGTGATATGTGTTGCTACTGGAGGAAAAATTCCCCAAGTGTTTTTTTCTAATCAGTTGCCATCATGCTCTGATCTATAGAACAGCGGGCCCCCGCCGTCGAAAGCTTCTTTTCTAACGGTCACTCACTCGTTGCTAAGCAACGTAACGTCCATGATCACTTTTAAATTCCTCCTCACAGACTCGTTCCTCTCAGTAATTCGATTCTGTCGTGGGTTAACTTATTTCGAGAGTGTCGCTACACGCATAAATGGACATCAACGAACCACCAGAACTCCGGAAAATGTCGAAAGAGTGAGGCAGTCAGTTTTGCGTTCTCCCCGGCAAACACACAGTTGCTCTGGGAATTTCTGACACCACTTTTCGACAAACTTTCCATCAAGACCTTCCATTTCATCCCAATAAATTGGCTGTTGTGCGAGAATTAACTGAACGCGATTTTGTTGTCCGTCAATGTGAAATGCTGCTTGACAACTTACC
Organism: Argiope trifasciata; assembly: GCA_026543055.1. Lineage (NCBI taxonomy): Eukaryota > Metazoa > Arthropoda > Arachnida > Araneae > Araneidae > Argiope > Argiope trifasciata. Next base: position 841,985 of record JAPMOQ010041001.1, on the reverse strand, counting down.
TGAAGACGTGGTAGTTTTTTCAGTGACGAGGCTCACTTTGAAACCCCTGGTTTATGTCGATCGACCACGAAGAATAGCTCACCTTAAGAACAACATGCGCGAGGTCATTGCCAACCTACCTATTGATATGCTGCAAAAATGGACACGAACTTCAAAAATCAACTTAATTAGTCTATGAGCAATGGGGTCACCATTTAACCGATGTCATTTTCAACACCATATGAAAAAACATTGGGATATTGTATTCTCAAATAAAAAAATAATTAAAACAATAACTGAAGTGCTTTTGTTTTTATTGACCTTTCAAATAAGTAAATTTGTCTGGCCCACCCTGTATAACTGTCGATCTTTTTCTCAAACCGGCATCATTCATTGATGCCGTTTTGAGAGCTTTTTTTATGAATTATATCATAATTTATAAAAAAGCTCTCTGATTATTGTGAATTATGATCATAAGTTTTTTTATGAATTTGAATATTTTTTTACAAAAAAATTCATTGGCTTCAAATAATTTACACTTGTGTACCAAATTGCTGTACCGTTGCTATTGCTCAGTTTCCTACTACTATTGGCTAGTTTGTTAATCAAAAATGGAGGGGAAGGGGCAAAAATAATTACAGAATTTATTGAATGTGTTGGATGAAAATGTTAGACAGGAGAACAAAGGTAAAGGTTAGATTGCGAACCGGCAATCGAATGTTACGCATTAAGCAGCTAAAGCGTGGCGCTACTGGAAACTTAAGAGACACCCACTCTGCTTAAATCGTTCACAGATCTGTTGGAGAACTTGTAAAATTTAAAGAAAATTGTCATTAGAAACAACAACAACAGAAGTACCGAAGGTGGAATCTTCGTTCAGTTATCATTCGTCACATTTAGTAATTTTTTCAAATGAAGAGTTTTGTGTAAAATAACAAATATATAAAAAAGAAGTAATTCAAATAAAATATCCAAGACACTGGAAATTAAATCATGCCAGTTCCAAATAATTTGCAATCTAATCTGTTAACTATTATTTTTTTCTTCTTTTTAAACAGCAGAAAGTAATCTGATGATTTCAACTAAGAAATGTTTTGATTATGTTCTTTCAATAATGATGCGTTTAAAATTTTTAAAAATAAACTTCTTTTATTTGAGAAATAAAAATTCAGCTGTGTAATTAGTTACATGCATTCAGTCTTTTAATTAAATGCATTTTTCAACGCAGTAAACAGCGTGCTTTTTGTTTAAACTATTGCATTTAGTTTTCTCTATTCTTAGAAATAAGCCTTTCGAAATTTAAATCAATGATTCAGGAATGAAAATTTTAAAAACTATGATCTATTTTGTAGAGATTAGTAAAAAATCTTTTTTTAATTTGGGACAATGGATATAAAAGAAGCAATTGTGACATTTTAAAATTATTCTTTAATGAAGAATGTTCCGTTTTTGAAAATTTTGCTGATTTGCTTTACTTAAGGACAAAAAAGAGCAGTTGCATTTGAATAGAATGTTTTTAAAACAGATAAAATTAAATTGAATTTTTGATGAAACTCGAATAAATGAACTAAATTTTAAAACTTTAAAGAAAGTGCAAACAATAGTTCGCTTCTTTCATTTATTAGAAATAAAGAAACGAAAATAATTAAAAAAAATACTTAGTTGATTTCTGGAACTAAAAGAATATCCTGTATTTTATTCTTGAGTTCTGTAATCAGGTGACAGTAGAGGGCCTGAATCAAAATTTTATTTAATTAATGATTATACTGATAAGAGAATTCTGAAAATATTCAAAGTATGCGTTATCACCAAATTATATAAGCATGTAAAGTTTTAAATTTCTATTGTATAAGAAAAAAAGTGAAGTATCTGTCACAAAATTCTATCTTTACAAACAGGAAATAAAGTTATATTATATCGTAGTCATGTATATTAGTCATAAATACATACATACATACATATACATA
>JAPMOQ010041001.1:818311-839639 GCA_026543055.1 Argiope trifasciata | reverse complement strand
TATGACATTTGATTAAATTTTTTTTTATTTTTTTTCAAATATTAATGCATCAATTAAATTTATTAATTTTTAATACTTTAAACAGAGTTTTAGCAGTTTCCAATGAAGAAGTCAGTAGCTGGATCGGTAAAATTCAAGGTTTTCAGAATTCTTCTCCTGAAGGTGAAGAATGCGAGTTCAATTCTTGGGAAAATCGATAATTTTTTGATGAATTTTTATTTTATTTTTATATAATAGAAAAGTTTTTTTATATATAAGATATTTAGCAGTATATAAATTTATAAATTAATACCATCAGTGGCGAAACGTGTAGATCGCATTAAAAAATTCCTATTGTAACTTAATATTGTGATTCTGTCATATGTATAAACATATTTATATTAATTGTAATTATTTAATAAAAATTAACTAAAATAAAATTTTTCTTTGTTTATCTAAATAGGAAGTTCATCTGAGCAATTTTTTTATATTGCTTGTTAAACATTTCTTAACACATGAATAAAATGTTGCATTTCATCTCAACTAATGCAGAAATTAAAATTTTTTTCATAATGACTATTGCTGTTGAAGCCGTTTTCCACAGCCAATTTATCACTTTCCAATAAACTTTAATGAGCTTGGACTTTATGAAAATGATTATACCGGACCATATAAAGTCGTTCCATTCTTTAAACAAATTACCATCAATTCATGGATTTCAAATCTGGAATTAATATATGAGATCCTTATAAAAACTGACATAGAAATCTGCATAAGAAAGATAAATAACCTATTTCCTATGATCGTGTCTATTTTTCTAAATAATAGACACAGATATACCATTCCATGTTGTAATATTAGGCAATACCATATATGTCAAACCAGCAATTCATTTAAACGAACTCCCATTGCATTTAAAAATTATCATACAATGACGGAAAGAATAAATTTGCGATTCTACGAATAATAAATATATGGAACGAGCGAATATCTTCTAATTTAAAAACTCAATGTACGTTTTCTTTTGTATATTTGAAAGCTTATTTCAGCGGTTGTCATTTTCCTTGTATTCCACTGAGCGCCCATCTCGGAAGTTTCTCGCTGGGAAACTTCTGAGATTATTGATTCGCATTCACATGCAAATGTGTTTATTCGCGGCGGATTCTTCGCTATAATCAATAAACTCACTAAGAATGCATGCCGTTCGCATCTAAACACTTCCTGAGATTGCGAAATAGGCGAAGAAAAATATATTTTTCTTGATGGAGGTAGGTTGGGAAAGCTTTTCTTCGCCTTCCATCTTTTTCTTTCGTTTTATTTTATTGTAGAAAATGAGGTTGATTCTGAAAATCAGGCAATTTTCATTCAATTTTTTGCAAATAAATGTGTGTTTTTAAAAATGTCTGTTAATGCAATCACACTTGTGTAGAAAATGATGATTGTGATTTTTTAAAATGGTAAAAGTACTCTCAGAATAACTTCATTTTTTTTAAAACAATGGAATGTGTTAGGGATGTTCAGACCTATTTAAGAAACATTTCCCTTTGTTACTTTTTTTGGTTAGCATGCACCGCTGTACTCAGAGTGCAATGTGAACAATACAGTTTTACGCATTTTAATTCAGTGTTCTAAATTTTATTCTCAACGTATGCGGTATTTTAATTCATTAACATTGGTGATTCAGTGTGTTCACATTGTTAATTTATTAACAGTGTGAATTGGTAGAAGAACACTCTGACAAGAACATCTTTGAATTTTTAAGAGCTATTAATTTTACCCGTTTCATATGAATTCCATAAGAATTTTAAGCGTTTTCTTGGCATTTTTTTCATATATGGAGTCATAATTTTAAGATCTTTGCCCTTTAAACTTATTGTGCTTTGTTTTTATAAGAATAAAACATTATTTGTATTTTAACCTTCAGGAAATGCCTTCTTTAATAAATTATTTGACAATATACATATACCATTTGTTTTGGTGCAGAATGGTCAGCTTTGGCTCTCCAAAATACTCCAAAAATTCATTCCAATCCAATATATTTATTACTTTTTCGTATGCATTGTATGAAGAAAGTATTGTAACCGTCAAAAAATCCGGATTCAAGATTTGAACGAATCTCTATGTTTTAGACATTTAGACACACATTTTGAGAAAATGCCGTCTGCCTCTATCTTCTGACAAAGATAAATAAAAAAAATAAGCTTTTACCTAGATGGTAGAAATTTGGTATAGGGTCTTTAAATCAATGAAATATGATCGGAATACTCGGTGCTATTAAGTAAATATATCCAATTGATTATAGGTACTTTTTGTAAATAATATATAATTAACAGTGTAATTCGTATTGATTCTCAATATCTAATTATCACGCTTTATCAACACGGTCGGTTTGTTAAGATTTGAATTCCTGTATTCAAGGAATCCAAGATATAGAGATGAGTTTAGTTTAGATACATTAACGTCCCTTTGTAAAGCAACACTAGGGCTATTTTGGCACGGACCTCCTAATTAGAACCAGAACGGTCAGATGGTGAGGAAGACACCTGAGCTTTCCCCCCATTCTCCACACCACGCTACACAAGGGGCAGTACGTTTGGTCTGACAGATTTACCTTGCAAGAGATCTCCCTTACACGAGGTGTCTTCGATGGATTCGGGTCTCGAACCAGAAACATTCCGGTTCCGAAGCCAAGACCTTAACACCTGGTACAGCGACCTCAAGATATAGAGATGAGAAAATTCTATTTAGGTGATTGATTATCACATTTCTGGAAGATATGATCATAAATGATCGTTGATCACTCCAATGACAGGACATGATGTAGATACTACAGGAAAGATTGTATTGTGGCCATTAGAACTCAATCACAACTCATTCCTGTGTCAGTAATATTACGAAGATCTCATGTTATTTACCGAATGCTTCTACATGGCATACATAATTCTTTTGTGGTTGCGATTACCAAGGTTGGAATTTGATCTATTGTATACAACAGTCTACTATTTTTGTGGGTTAGTGTGCTTACATCTTACTATTTTAGAGTTAATGAATGTGATACTGCTGTAGAATTGAATACAAATAAAAAAGTACCTTCATTTGAAAAGATAAGAATTTGGTCTTATAGTGAATATTGTATTTTTTAAATATATTGGTTGCAATCCATAGATAAAAACAATTAATGGAGAGTTACATGATTTTGACTTTAGGAAGTGTTAAAGTCCTTTCTGTTGTCGATAATGGATGCAATTTTTATCTACAAAATACAAATGAAAAGATTAAGACTTATGCTCTTGAACATTGAACTATCCGTTATTCTATATATAATTAGGCATCAAGTCTTTTTTAGTTTCCAAAATATATAAAGGATTAAAAAATGAAAACAATTTGGTTCATTTTTATGATCTTTGTGATAGATATCACATGGATAAACCGAATTAATTTCATTAAGCAAATTTTATTATTTACCCATTTCGCGATAGATAAGTTCGATTGTTTTGTTTCCAACTAATCTTTCTGCGTGAAAAATATATATTTTTATATTTCTTTTATATATCTTTTTCCTCTAGCTGAATGGAATTTTTTTGGCGACACAACGGACAATTTCCAGAACATTTATTGCAATATTTAGAAATGGTATTATATAGATAAGCGATGCATTTTTTTAGTGCAACTGTAGAAGGAATGAAGAAATTGGAATCTTTCGTACAATAATATATATAGAGACAAACAAAGACAGAACAATGAATGAGAAATAAGAAGATGGTTTTACAAATGAAACAAAAAATGCTAAAGGTAATTTCTCAGTTAAGTAAATAGGCAATGCACGATAGTGACTGATTTTAACTCAGAACAGACAATAGATTATCAAGCAAACAGTTCTTTATTATTATCCTTATAAACAGGATATATAACCTTATATCCTACTTATTATTCCTCCTTATTCATATTTATTTCGCATCCTCTAGTTAACCTTTTATTTCAAATTTAACATAATTTAATTGTTTTTACAAGGCAGCCATTTTGATAAGTAATTTCACTCCAACCTCAAAAAAATAAATAGCAAAACACATTCAAGATTAATAATTTTAGTTACAGGCACTTATTTTTTTCCTGTTTGATTCAATAATCGAACCAATAATTTATTTAGTAATTTATGCAAAATTTAAACGTTGCGGATTATACTGCAATCTTAAATGTTTACCCTAACTTTGTACTTCTTATTCAAACCTTTAGACCACATTTTGATTAACTTCCGCCCTGCGTTTTCCCATCGAATTCTGATAACTAAACAAAGGTCTTGCTTTTATCACCTCTATTATTCATCGCACCCAGTAGAAAGGGCGCCTTCTTTATTTCAAGCAAGTTAGTGGTAGAAACTAACTGCCCAACTTTTATAACTTGTTTGAAGTTTTGGAACAACTAACAACCAACACGTGGAATTAACTCGCGAGATGTGAACAATGAAAATTGGAATAAGTTGAAACAACTCTCGAGAAATATTTATTGTTAGTGCTGCAAATGTTTTCTACTATTGGTAGTAGATAATAACAATTTTAATTTATTAGCCTGCATTATATGGAACGATAAGAATGAATCAATATAAGTTATTGTTTTACGAACTTAAGAAACTTACAGATTAGCTATTTTTTTAAAAAATAATTGAATGAAAGAATGAAAAATAGTAGATTAAATTTATCATCAGAAGAATTTTAAAATGTTTCAAAACAATCCTAAAAACTGTTCAATTTGATTTACGGTCTGCATTTTTTTGTTTTTAAATGAGATATTTAAATTTTTCATTCTCTTATTTAGTATCCCGCGAAGATAAATCATGACAATAAAAATAGCCAATTAAAATTCATTTCCTTGCAAGGTGGCAATAATGGAAATCTTTTTGCCAAAATTTCATTAATATTTTCCAAAATGTGTTGTTTGACAAAGTATTTATTTAGCTGAATGCATTCTATAAATATACATCCTCCACAGAAAGAAATTTTTAAAAGTTGTGCTTTGCTCACAATTTTTCAAATTTGGGAACTGTAACACAGAAACAGAGTTAAAAAATTAATATTTACAGAACAAAACAAAAAACAAATTGTTTGAAAGAAATTATAGCCCATTCCAAAATAGGACAAATTAAAGGAAAGAAATAAAAAAAATGTAAGGTAAAAAGTACACTCGAAAACTGAAACTTAGAAAAGTTTTTTGCAAACACAAATAACTTTTCATTTAGAACTATATACATCCACCACAGAAACAAATTCAAAAGGAAAAAAAATGTCTGTTAATTTTTCAAACGCGTTCGCTTGGAATCTTCTAAAACTGCGTGTTGATGTTACCGAGCAAGGTCGAAGTGTTTCCAAACTGCGATTAAAAAATTCAGCCTGATTTTGCGTCCACATAAGCGTTTTATGCATATAAATTGAAATGAATTTGTTGTGTGAATACGTATTTAGAATGCTTTTTTTCTGACCAAATAAAACCAAAATTTGATACAGAAGTAATTTTGTTGACACCTGTCAAAAAACATCATTATATACCGAATTTTATTGCTTTAAGTCATTCGGTTTACGTGTTCTTCTCCTTATATACAGTTGTATAGACGGTCAGAAAGTCAAACCCTTTTCAGATTGAGGGGTTCATCATTTAAGAGAAGCTTATCGCACCTTCAAGAGAAAGGAGTTTCACCTCAAGTGGACGAATGAGAAATGAGAATTGAGAATTTGGACAGCGATAAAATGTGGAAATTTGTTTGAAGAAAAAAGACATTTTTAAAATTGCGGACTGGTGAATTAGGCTCCAACTTGAAGTAGCCGTGTTGACTAACAACCTGTTAGTTTCTTGTGGTGTTATTTCTCCGAATTGAAGGAGAACTATTTTCACGATAATCCTCCAACCTTTGGCTGTGTGTAAATATCATCAACTTCCAAATGATATAAAATATCAAATATTTAAACCTATATCAGAGCAAGTTGTTCTTATGTGCGTATATGGCTGTAGATGAATTGACATTCTACTGTTTTATTTGGCTGTCAGGACAAATTGTATTTTTAATAATATGTGTTTGTAACTTTAAATACTCAGTAAAATTTTTAATGTGTTAATTATGAATATATATAACTTTTGAATTGCTAATGTATTTCTTAGATTTTGAGTATTTAATGTTTACAGTATTTAATTCATCTTCTATGTAAATAAAAATGAATGTTTGTGTCTCTTATGCCTTCCTAAACCGTTCATCCGATTGCGATGAAACTGGGTCAGTTTATTGTTCACACCTACGGGATGGTTAGAGGGATAGGACAATTATCTAAAAGTAAAAATAGAAATTCAAATCTCAACCGCATCTATTTACCAAGGATTCATCTCCAAATAACTCACCAAGGAAACTATAGGTTTTGTAGAAATGCTAAATTCAAGATAAAGATAAATATTTTGTAGATATAGTACGCAAATGTCATGCAAGTCATTCTCAGGGAAGCAATTTTATTACAGATTATGCGAGAAAGTTTTGAGGAGACCAACACTGGGGGTTTAAAATTTCAATTAAATTTTAGCGTTTTTCACAGTAACTACCAAAAATATTGAGGTACAAATAATTCTGCACCATCTTAATTTTCAAAAATTATCTTTTCAACTATGTTATTTTTTATTGTTATTTTTTTATTTTTATTGTTATTTTTTATTTTTATTGTTATTTTTTATTTTTATTTTTATTTTTTATTTTTATGATTTTATTGAACAAATATTTTTTTATGTTTAATCCATTTTTAAAGAAAATATTTTAAACACATTTTCTAAAATTAATTTTTATTATTCTCACCGAATATTAAACGAATCACGAGATACAATAAATAGTTTATTTTATATCGATTCTGAAAGAACATCAAGTTTTATAATTCTAAAAGAATACACAGATCTAATATATGTACAATCATAAAATTAATATATATATCTAATATATATATATATATATAAATGAATATTTGTTTGTTCTTATTTTATATATTGTCGAACCGTTCTTCCTATTTTGATAAAACATTGCCAAATGATTGATTTATTGCTCTTAATATTTTTTTTTTCCGCTATAGCAACGTGCCGGGTACAAGCTTGACATATATATTTTAATTATTTTATTACTTTTAACATCCAATACGTAGCATTATAAATAAAACCTTCATTTCCTTTGAAAAATAAATTTGTAAATTAAAAATCAAATTTTCATGGTAATTGCATCTCAAGTCTTTAAAAATTAATATTTCATTTTATTGTACCTATTGAAGTTTATCGTCAGTGCTCATTTTATGAAAAATCAACATGATCTAAAACATAAATACAATGAATACTTTTTAATTATAAATTTTATATGCAATTTAAAAAAAAACTAATTCCAAATTTCCGAATTTATGATACATTTTCTGTTTCAATATTAATCCCGTTTTCTGTTAACTTCTGAAACTTTAATACTTCTCGAAAACAACTTGAGACATATTTACTCAAAAGGGTCTACTTATAAAGATTGTAATTATTGGTAAAATCGATCAAGACCGATGGGATCTCTCATCTAATATGAGGCCGAAATTAAATTTTGAAGACTTTATATAAATGAATCGTTTGGAAAATTTATGCGTCTTCACATATCTTAATCATGAGCCGAGATATTGAATTTCTGAATTGAGCGAACAAATTGGGCTTGTTTGAGTTGTTGAGCACCAGTCAAAGATTAAAATCTGGTGTTTGTAGATTAAAGTAGTTTCCAAGCTGTGGTAGCTAGAGATGCATTGAATATAATATAATTTTTATTTATAAATAGTTTTATTGAACTTGGTTTGTTTGGTGTTTGTGAATGCAGACATTCGTAATTTATTATCAACTTAAATACCAATATGATAAATTCTGAAATTTTGCATACTTGTATATTCAAGAGGACAATATAGTGTTATGATATGTTTAGAATGTAATTGATGAATATTTATTATTTTATTACTTAATTTGTTTGGAGTTTGTGAATGAAGACATTTGTAATTTATTTTGAACTTAAATCCTATTATGATACAATTCTAAAATTTTGCCCACTTGTATATTCATTAGGACAATATAGTATTATGATATGTTTAGAATGTAATTGGTAAATAAGTATTATTTAAATAAAAATTTGATTTTGTACTAGTGGAAACACTAATGAATTAAAAAAAAACACATTTCAATAATTATAAAATAGAGAAAAACTAAAATAGAAAATACTTTGTTTATCATTTGACTTAAAACATATTTTTAAATAGCAGAGAGATCTCGTGAAAACTTTTTCGTTTTCTCTCTAGCAAACTTGTCATTCCAGAAAACGAACGCCTGACATAGCTTTTGTTAACGAAAATATATTAACTTTTGGCGAGAATTTAGCCAAATTGAACTTGATTTGTTTGGTGTTTGTGAATGAAGACATTTGAAATTTATTTTCAACTTAAATCCCAATATGATGATATTCTAAATTTTGGTACACTTATACGTTCAAGAGGATAATATAGTGTTATGATATGTTTAGAATGTTATTGGTAAATAATTATTATTTAAATAAAAATTTGATTTTGTATTACACTGATGGAAAAAAAATCCCAACACTAGGAAGGAGCTGTGCTAGATAAACGAAATTTGGTAGGCGTGTTTATGCATCTGAAAGATGACGTCGATTCAAATTTCGAGCTACGCGCGTAAGTGTGGCCCTAGTAGCGACACTATGAATATGCAAATGAGGTTTGCTTTAAATAAGCGATGTAAGGTTAGTGATCTTTATTTACAGTTGAGATTTGACGTAGTGGGTTAATGTTAGTCAAGGATGCCTCTGAGAAGATGAAGAAGCCCTTATCAACAGCTCACTGAGTTTGAACGAGGTCGTGTTGTAGGGCTACGAGAAGGTGGGTTTTTTTCCCGCGATATTGCTGAAAGACTTTGCAGGAATGTATCCACTGTGCATGAGTATTGGCGGCAGTGGTCAAGGGGAGGTGCTGCCTCAAGAAGACCAGGTTCCGGGCTGTCACGAGGTACTACTGAGAGGGAAGACCGTCGTATTCGGCGTACGGCTGTGGCTAATCGTACTGCGTCTGCAGCTGAAATTCGAGCTGCAGTTGGCAACACAGTGACACAACGAACTGTTACAAATCGGTTACTTCAAGGACAGCTCCGAGCCAGACGCCCTGTACAGTGCATTCCACTGACTCCAAACCACTGCCGTTTGCGACGTGAGTGGTGTCAAGCTAGAGCTCATTGGAGGACGGAGTGGAGATCTGTTGTGTTTTCTGATGAAAGCCGGTTCTGTCTTGGTCGCAGTGATAGCCGTTTGTTGGTTAGAAAGAGGTCAGGTGAACTCCTGCTAGTGAGCTGTCTGCGGCCTTGACACACAGGGCCTACTCCTGGAGTTATGGTTTGGGGAGCATTTTCGTATGACAGCAGGAGCACTCTCGTGGTTATCCCACGCACCCTGACTGCAAATTTGTACGTCGGTCTAGTGATACAACCTGTTGTGTTGCCATTCATAAACAGCATTCAAGGGAGTGTTTTCCTACAGGATAACGCTCGCCTTCATACCGCTGTTGTAGCCCAACATGCTCTACAGAATATCGACATGTTGCCTTGGCCTGCTAGATCACCAGATCTTTCTCCAATCGAGCACGTATAGGACATCATTGGACGACAACTCCAGCGTCATCCACAACCAGAATTAACCGTCCCTGCATTGACCACCCAAGTGCAACAGGCATGGAATCCATCCCACAAACTCATATCCGAAACCTGTACGACACAATGCATGCACGTTTGCATGCTTGCATTCAAAATTCTGGCGGTTACACCGGTTACTAATGTACCAACATTTCGCATTTGAAATGGCTCTTCTCGCCAATGGCTCTACCTGTGATCTTGAAACTTTAATCAATTAAATATGTTACCTAGACAAATGTATTCCTAAATTTTCATTAGTGTACAATAATTTTTTCTTGGTGTTGGGATTTTTTTTCCATCAGTGTAGTTGAACCATTAGTGAATTAAAAAAACATATTTCAAAAATTATAAAATAACAAAAAATTAAAACAAATAAATATTTTTTTTATCACTAGACTTAAAACATATTTTTAAATAGCAGATATGTCTCCTCAAAACTTTCTCCTATTATCTCTAGTAAACTTGTTATTCCAGAAAATAGCATAGAATTTGTTAACGAAGATATATTAATTTTTGGCAAGAATTTAGCATTTTCATTTAATATATTGTTGGATATTTGATTAAATTTTCCCCAATCAATACCTGACATGCATTAATAGTTTCCGAAAATTTAACTTGTGCTTTAAAGAGGTTTTTCTATATCAATCGAAACTGAGATTTTACGCAAAATTGCACTTGTAGTCACAAAATAACGTGCCAAATTCGATTTGCATTTTTGAACTATTACAATTACATTTTTAAAAAAAGTATTGACCAAAAGACAGTCAACTCTTTGTTTCTATTGGAGACAGTTGCGGGATATCACAAAATTGTTTAAAACGTTTCTATCTTTAAACGTATCTAAATTGTTTAAAACATCTATATTCTAAATTTCATGATATTATAATTTCATTTTATGATATCGTGTCTTATAAACTACACTACTCCTTTTTTTTAAATTTTGTAATACTTCTTTAGTCCGGTGGAAGAAAGTGAGAGGATTATATATTTGATGAAATAATAAAAATGATTTGAATTTCAGAGCAACAATGTTATCTTTTTAAATGAAAAAGACAAAAAAAAAAATCACAAAATTTTCTGTTCTCATTTAAATTGGGTACTTTTAAAGATTTTTTATATATGTCATCCGTTTTTCATTATTACACATTGATATGGTTTAAATAATGGTTTGGCGCAGCATGGTCAAAACATGGCTTTTGTGCCAGAAAAATTCAAACAAATCAAAATCCAAATCAAATCTTTCAAATTTAGTACAGTAAAAGATCTTTATTCGCGGGGTATATTTAGATGGGATTGTAGGGGATACGTTCCTAGGTGACAAAACAAAAAAAAATCAATTTAATTGAAGTTTTTGAGCATTTTGATTCATTATCTTAAGGCTTCGGCAATGGTTTGAAGAATTTTGTCATTTCTCTTGCTTGGCAGTTTTTAAAAGCTCCTTCCATTCAGACTGATACATAGCAGTCGCATTAACAATTTGCCTCTTAAAAATAAGACTTCGTTCCGTAGACTTTCATAAACAAATCGCAAAAATCATTTGCCATTCTTAAATCTTCAGTAAGATTTTTCAACTGAAATGCTATGTTTCCAGATCTTGTTGAAGCCTCCTCTTCAATGGGCTGTGAATTTAACATTTCCCCCAAGTCGGTTTCAGTCCTCGGCGATATCATTTAACAACATACTTTGGGCAAAGTTGTAGTAAGATCTATTTTACTTTTTTCATGAGTCCATTTGACGGCATTTACAAAGGATATTGGGTTGGAATTCTTTTATTATGATGTATGTACGTATGAGATCCACGAATAAAGAAATGTTTAGCCTGGAATATAGGAATTGGCTCGCATTTTTTTAAATCCGCGAATAGGTAAAACGCGAATGAAGGAAACGCGAATTAGGAGCGTTTACTCTATAGCTAAATTAAAGTTCCCTTTTTCAATAACACAAGATTTATTTTAATACATATCTCGTAAGTTTGAGACATTTTCATGTGTTAAGAACACCATACTAGTTTCCTCACTATTCCAACAAAAGGAATTTGTTCGAACAACAAATTCCTTTGTTGTTCCAACAAAGGAACAACAACTTATATCAACTTACATTACAAGGAACATCAACATCAACTAAATACATCATTATAAATATTAGCTTGAGTGCTAACATTTATGATGATGTATAAATTTTCTTCGGCATGAAATAACTTTGTAAGTTAATAAGTTAATAGTAAATATAAGGCATTTCATAACAATTGAAAGACGTGTTGCATTTTTGTGTAATATTCAGAGTTTATTGCGCATCAAATTCAGTTCTTTTGCCACAAAACAAAATTTTAATAAACATGGATCAAAAAAATATTAGAAATTTAAAGTAGCTTATTAATTTGTACTTATAAAATGTTATCTATTGAAGAAACATATAATAGGAATTATGTAATTATGATGTAGCATGTCTTCCCCGTGATCTGGGCACCCCGTTTTCGAGTCCTGGTTCGGGCAGGGTTGTTCTGTGTTCTATCTGTGAGTTGTATGAATGTGCCCCCCTGTAAAAAGGGGTTGGGCAAGTGAATGTGTGTGTTACCTTCATTTGAGCTAGAAGTCAGACTTCTGCCCTCTGGGTGCTTAGGGGTCTCTACCCTCAGAAGCTACTGCACCCCCTTTCCGTGGAAAATGGACAAGACATCATCATCATGTAATCATGTGTTTTACAGTTTTTTAACCAATTCATTAAAAAAGAAGGGAGTGTTCAAAATGTGTTAAAATAGGAGTTTGTGTTGTATTAATTATTTTTTACTAATTATTTTTTATTGCTCACATTAAGTAGTATAAAAAAGTGTAAAGAAAATATTTTTAAATAAGAATTGTTATAATTTCTGTTTTTAATTTTTATGAAATAACTTTTAAAAACAGATGATATAGGCAATATTATAATTTAAAAATACATGCATTATATATATTTAAATACGTCAGACAAATTATATTGAAATAATTATACAATTGAAACTATGCTAATCTTAACATTTCTTTCCATGTATTAAGCAATGAAATTGATTAAATTTAAAATTATTTCAGATAATTTAAACATTTGTTTTTTTTTCTTAAAGAGCAGTATAAAAAATGTCATATACAGTTTTATAAGGCAAGTTTATTATTAAAATATATGCTGTAATAACAGTTACCGATTTTGAAGTAAAGTAAAAAAAAACATAGAAAATGTCCTTATATCAAGCGCAAGTTTTTTTATGGAAATTTTAATTTATCAAAATAAATAACAAAAAATTTTTCATAGGTGAAAAAAAGAAGTGAACTTCTCAAAACATTTCGATTTTCAGTCCTTTGACAAAATTTCGAAAGTATGATAATTTAAAATATTATGGCACTAGTTTATAATTTTAGAAAACTGAATAACCAATAAACTAATATTTAAATTTGATTCCTGCAATTGTTCAGAAATAAATCGCCAAATGATTGGAATTTGGTCGCCCATTGCTAAAATATATGGGGAAATTATTGGTATTTGGTAGCTCATTACTAAAATACACGAGGAAACGATTGGTATTTGGTAGCCCATTAATAAAATATATGGGGAAATGTTTGGTATTTTTTAGCCCATTCCTAAAATATATGGGGAAATGATTGATATTTAGAAGCCCATTGCTGAAATAGAAGGGGAAATGATTGGTATCTGATAGTCTCTTGCCAAATTATATGAGAAAATGATTGGTATTTTATAGCCTATTTCTAAGATATATGGGGAATTGATTGGTATTTGGTAGCCCATTAATAAAATACATGGGAAAATTATTGTTGGGTCCCCCACTGCTAAAATACATGGGGAAATAAGGTAATAGGGACGATGAAAGAAAAGATAAAAGTGTTAAAATTAACAAGTCGATAGAGTTGAATTGGATTAAGGCCCATATTGGGATATGTGGTAATGAAAAGGCGGATCACTATGCGAAGTTGGATAATAAAGAAAGAAAGATAATATTAAGAAAGATAATATTGATATTATTGTCCAAAATCAAGTGGTGTTTTAAAAGGGGAATTGAGAGAAGAAATAAAACTACAATGGTTTGACAGATAGTATATGTCCAAAAAAAGGAAGAGTCACTTTCGATTTTATTCCTAATCCTGAAATTAAAATAAGAAGATACCATCCACTTATAATCCAAATAATATCTGGACATGGGAGATTTCCTGAATATTTCCAAAGATTTGGAAGAACGCAAGTAAAAAAATGCATTTGTGGGGAAATTGGTAAGGTTTATTACTATTTAATGGAATGTATGGAGATCTCTGGGTTAAGGAAGGACCTGAAAATTGACAATAATAATTAAAGTACAGTACTAATGGTACCAGGTCATCTCAAACCCCTGAAGAATATGATGCTAAAGATGGACAGTTTCATTCCAACTGTTTGAGAGAGTGCAGATGGGAAGGAAGACAGTCATTTACTACCCCGAAAGGAATGCTAGTTTGACTGATCGGTTAATGTAAAGCTGGGAAATACTTATTCAGCAGTCGACCACAACAAATCCTGTCGATACTGCTACGTTCAGTGGGGGTGGGGTGGTCGGCTGTATGCAAGAAGAAGAAGTGGTAGAGGGTGTAGCCAATCCTATACATTTTTGAACTCACTGTGTAATGAGAACCAATCTCAATACCAAAAGATTTTCCTCCTCATATCGATATTATCTTCTGGGTCGTAAAAAACAAAAAATCATGGAGCAAAAAGTTATGGTTGAGGAAACTATATACTAACAGTATTCTTATCCATGATGATATAGTATTCCTCCAGGCAACTACAAACCATTCAATACAAGTAAACCAAACATCTACAGAGACAGTACAGTACCAAGTAATTGCACCGTTGAGACAAGCAATTATCCTATGCGCAATTTTCTTTCTGCGCATGTGTAACTTACCGGAATCTTATAAATGATTGAGGGTAAATGTATCTTAAGACTAGCGTAAGAAGGCAATCCTTAAATATTCCCTTCCATCTGGATCTTTTGTTTTGTGATTTTTTTTAAATGTAGGAAAGGCATTGCAATAAGCTAATATCAATGTATAGGTCTGTTTAGGAAATGATTTTTAGTGAAATTTTAGGGAAACGCCGAGTCTAGCTGGTTAAACATCTTAACAATCATGGTAAAAAAAATAACAATTTCTTTATTTGAGCAAGAAAAATTGTTAAGGTATCCGACTACGTTCGAAAACACTAGTTATTGAACCACATTGTCGATTTACTATTGTTATTGTTTCTTCTTGCAGTTCAGATTTTCCTTTTTCAAAAAGGTTTATTTTTTCTAGGAAAAGGAAGGCCAAACCTAATATCCAAGGTCACATATATTTTCAGCTAAAATGTGTTTTTAACTTTTGACCAGTTTTCTCAAAACTTTAATTTTCATTTAAATTTTCCAACGTTAACATGATATCCTTAAAATTAATAGAGGCATTTACATAAAAATTTCAGCGTCTGGTATAAATAATATGGGCAATGAAATGAACCAAAAGTTTTAACGTTGGTGAAATAATTTTTCATTTATAGATGTTTTTAGAAAAATTAAGTTGTGAATTTATTGAAAAAATGCATGAATATGTACATTTTTTTCCAAACTTTATTGCATCTCAAAATGTTTCTTAGATTTTGGTTCATTTCGTTAATCATTACGCTTTATAACTTGTGTTCAAAGAAAAATAGGATTGCTGCATTACCATTTTGTGTAGAGTGTTACCCATTTTGGATAAATATCATTAAAATTTACTACAATTTTTCATTTTTCTCAAAATATATTATAATTTCAAATGATTTAGATGTATTTGCAATATTTTCTATTGACAATACATCTAAAAATCATAGTTTTAAATAGTGTTTTAAAAAATCCGATTTTTGAAAAATTTTCCGTCGTACGTACTCGGATACCTTAACTGCCCTAAGATGGTTTCCACCTTTATTTAAGAAATCTCCCCAATGGTTGCATATTTTTTGAAATTTAAAAATAAAATAAAAAGTCAGGTGAAATTGAAAAAAAAAACCTTAGGTAATTAAGACTCTGTCAATATGAAATTTTTTCTTGCCCTAGTCAAAAAATAACTTTATCCATCAAAACGTGATACTTGAATTACATTTTTCTATCATCTTTATCTTGGAAAAATTTACAATACAGGAAATTTCTTTAAAAAAGACAGAATATAATTGAAATTTCCATTTGCCGAAAGGAAATATACATTTTTTAAAATGATAAACAACTCGGAAAAGCAAATTCTAAAAAAAGAAAGGAAAGATGTTTTATTTTTTAAGCCTAAAAAATTACGGCGGAGGTTTTCTAAAAAATAAATTTACAGTAGTCATATCTTATATAAAAAAAGGAAAGATGAAATAATAAAAAAAATGTTACAAGAAAATAAACATTTGGTTTCATAAAAATGCTTTTTAGAAACTCTTAGGCTTGTAAAAAAAGCCACTTTCATCTGAGAGTTTTTAATAGCTAACATATGCTTGCACGTGTATTTATTCAGAGATGAATTATGGAGCATAAAAGTAATTTATTACAGACAGTTAAAAAAATAATTTTTTTCTCTCGAATCATTTCGTATTTATTCTTATGCCTAGCTTTCTAAGCGATTGTAGGGAAAGTAAATTGTGAAAGAAAAATTTATAAATCATTTGTTTGTTTGCTTTTGCTCAAAAATTAAATACTGGGACTTAAAAAAAAGATTTTATAGTGCTTCAAGGGGCTACGGTAGCCTGGTTGGTAGAAGTCAGTCAGTCTCGAAACTGAAAGGTAGCAAGTTCTGTCCTCGTCTCGACCAAAGACCGCCGTCTTGGTTAATGGCATTTGGGGCACGTTCAATAGATCGTGACTGCAAAGTACTCCAAGTTCCCATAACGAATGATACCTCTGGGGGTACTGAATCAGGGATGAGACGGTCTCTGATTTGGATCTAAATTCTGACTTGCTGATGGATGAATGAGTTTGACCGCCCCTAAAAGTGGCTGCGTCGTGTGTGTTTGAGCAAAGTCGTACTTTTAGCTTAACGGTGCTCGTTAACAACGGAAGACCCACACTTCTGCTTTCATTCGAAAGGCCTACTCTCATTCAGCTTGGTATGACGAAGTGGCATTCGACCGACTTGATAATATTACAATCTTGTAATGTCGCTTGCCAGTATGGTTAGTTCTATCACGGGAAAGACCAACTTACAATAATCTGTATTGAATGTTGTTCCGGTGCCGAGCCAGCGATCCCCATTTGGCGACAAAATGGGTTATTCTAGAAACTTCGGGAATTTTAATAATTCTTCCAATAGGAACTGAGATACGCCCATAAATTTTTCGCTTCGTCTCCTGGGAACTATAAAAAGCTGGTAGCGTCAAGCAGAAGCAAGAATTGAATCGGAGTTATAGAAAAATGCGAGTCTTCGAGAGGATAGTGAAATCATGGCGTAGTGCCAGCGTTTTGTAGAAGCAGCGTTGTGTCATGTGTTGAGTAGCCAGTCGTATGGTAGTGCGTCGGCAGTTAAGGCGAGAAGACAGCGAGAACTTCAGCCGAGGGGAGAGACTGTAGAGTGAAGCTCCAAGGATCTCGCTTTCACTGCCGTAAATAAAGCGTAAAGGAACTGAGATACGCCCAGAATTCTTTCACTCCGCCTCCCAGGAACTATAAAAAGCAGGCAGTCAATCTTCAGGGGGAATTGAAGCGTTGTTGTAGTCTTAGACAAATACGAGTCTTCGAGAGGATAGCGGAGCCTCAGCGTTGTGTGGATGTAGGGTCGTATCATATCTGTAATAGCCCGTCTTGTAGTAGTGAGTCGGTAGTTAAAGCGAGGAGACCATGGAGAATGTCTGCCGTTTGGACAGACCGTAGAGTGAAGCTCCGAGGATTCCCTCTCCTGATGGATTCTGTCTGGCCGGTTTGTGTGCTGTGGTTGATTATTACTTGTGGGCTACTCTCTGCTCTAGCGTTCCGCTATGTGCTGTCCTGTGTTAATCTCAGCTGTAACTATTTGTAATCTGTGTGCTTATGTTCTTTGTGTTAATAAACGGCGTCATAGTTTTCTACTGAGACTTGCTGATTGTGTTTTCTCACCATACACTCTCGAACCAGATGAAATCCGGAATAATAATAAAAATGATGATAATAAGCATATTTTTTAATTGAAACTTTGTACACATCAATATCATTTTTGCAATTTAAATACATATTTTTTTATTCTTATAATAAAATAAAAGTAATTTGCAACGCTTGTCTATTAAATAAATCCCACGAGTATTAGTGAAGATTAATTTTGAAATTGAAATTCCAAAATTGTTTGCATTTCTAGCTTTTTAAATCCAAGGAAAACAAAAAAACCCGAAAGATCATAAGATTGAGTGGGCCAGACTAGATTAAAAAGTGGAAGAAAATACAAAATACTTTAAGTATAATAAAATGTGGAAAAGCTTATGATTATATTATTATATTTTTACGAAGAGGAAATGCAAATATTAGCATAAAATATAAATTGTAGAGCTAGCGATGTCCTTTGGGGCATTTTCATGCAAGAAGATTACTTTATATACTATTCAAATTAGGTTTGGTTTAAATTAATGACTGGATTTTAAAAATGTATATTTTCAAAACCATACACATAATATAAATATTGATATATGAAAATAAATATTGTATCTTCCTTGTTTTGAAAATATAGAAAAAGTACTTTAGTAGTCAAAAAATTTGATTTCCAAAAACTCATTTTTAGAAAATATTTATCTGCCTTTTAATCTTATGTCTGTGAAAACGAAAAAAACTACAACAAAAAACAAAAACAAAAAAATTGTTTGATCTAGATAGGTGAAATAGGGTATATAACTATTAAGCATAATATAAATACTGATATATGAAAATAAGTATTGTATCTTCCTCGTTTTGAAAATAAAGAGTATGTTAATAGTCAAAAAAGTTAATTTCCAAAAACACATTTAGAAAATATTTATCTGCCTCTTAATCTTATGTCTGTGAGAACGAAAATTAAAAAAAAACCGCTTTGACCTAGATAGGTCAAATATGGTATACGGTCTTTTCACAGTCTTTTTAAGGGTGATCAAACTTATTCATACACTCATTCATCCATCAGCAAGTCAGAATTTAGATCCAAATCAGAGACCGACTCACCCCTGATTTTGTACCCCCAGAGGTATCATTTGCTATGGGAACTTGGAGGACTTTGCAGTCACGACCTATTTAACTTGCCCCAATTGCCATTAGCCAACATGGTGGTCTTTGGACGAGACGACGACAGAACCCGCCACCTTCCGGTTACGAGACTGATGCTCTACCAACCAGGTGTATACTGTTGTATACTGATGCAAACTGTGTATATTGTTGTATAATGATGCATACTGTGTATACTGTTGTATACAGATGCATACTGTGTATACTGATATTCTACCAAATCTGTATACTGTTGAATGATTGAAACTTGTTGGAATATTTAAGCATTAAATAATTCTCTATTTAGTTAATATCTAACCAATTTACATTTGGATTGGCTGACAAAAAAGAAAAATTAGTTTTCGGTGGGCTGTAATAATGAAACTTATTCTGCCATTATTTATATGATTTTAATATAAAAATTATAGCTAATTATAAACAAAAAATATTGCATTATTTAGCAACGTTATTAAACTACTATATCACCAAAACATATTAAATCCATATGATAAAGTATTCACTAACGCTTCTCTATGTAATCAATATCTAATAAATTTGCATTTTGTTTTTTAGCAAATAATAATAATCAGCCATGGAATTTTAATTATAAAGCTTTTAAGCCTATATTTAATGAAAACATATTGTTTTAACATAAAAAATTACAGTCTATTAAAAAGAAAAAAAACTGTATCATTTAAATTGCTTTAATTATGAAGATTATTGAGCCATTATTTATGCAAACAAATCACTGTTCAATGAAAAAATTATAGCCAATTAAGAAAAAAATTATTATAACAATTAAATTGCTTTGATTATGAAAATTACTTAGTCATTATTTATAGAAACATATCGTTTTAATATAAAAAATTACAGCCACTTAAAAAGGAAATTTTACTGCATCTATTAAATGACTTTAATTATAAAGGTTATTGAGCCATGATGTATTTAGATATATTATTTTAATGAGAAAAATTACAGCCAATTAAAAAGATAAATTGCTGTGTTCTTTAACTATTATCGGGAAAATTCATATGCATTAGAAGCCAGAACTGTGAAGAGGTGTTCATCTTAAAACATATACAAAGTTAGTTCTATTTTTAGATAAGTAATAACAATATTATTGTTTTATCATGAAATTTTGATGTATTTTAAGTCGCATATTATTTGTATAGTTTTTATTTAAAATGTCTTTATATTTTATTGTAATTTTCTAGATATATTAATCGACAAAATTCTTTTTTGATTTTTTTGTATACGAAGTCTTCAAAGAAATGCCATAAAACACATTCTACTCGTTAAAAACCTCGAATTCTAGAATTTAATAAATTTTTTCAATTCAGACTTTTCTGAGTCTGACAAGTCCAGTCTTGGAATTATATCTGTCTATTTCTGTCACAATAAGTTACATACTCTTTGAGCTGGATGGACGAAATTTGGTATGTTGTCTATCTACACCTAATTTGCAGATTTTAATCAAAATTATAGTTACTTTAAAGATACATTACGAAATATTGGTGTTTCTACTATAATACGTGTACTTCTTTCACAATAAGTTAAATGCTCTTTGAGCTGGATGGGCGAAATTTGGAATGTGGCCTACACCAATTTGGAGATTTTAATCAAAGTTATTGCTACTTTTAAAAAATACATTACGAAATGCTGGTGTTTCTATTGTAACACCCCTATTTCTGTCGCAATAAGTTAAATACTCTTTGAGCTGGATGGGTGAAATTTGGTATGTGGTCTACACCCAATTTGCGGATTTTAATCAAAATTATTGCTACCTTTTTTTAATAAAATACATTACGAAATACTGGCGTTTAACATATTTCTAAAATTGCAGACTGACACACTGTCAATCTATTGACGGATTTGTTTTAAAATATGACAGATGTCTACCTTACAAATATTAAATATAAGCAGCTGATTTTATATATTTAGTTTTCTTCCCTTTGTAATTATCGTATTAACTTTTTTCTGAATAGAATTCACTCGAAATTTGAGAGAAATCTTCAAATTTGGTGTAAAGATAAAAAAAATTGGTAAAAATTTGAATAGTCTTCTTTAAAGAGTATTTGTGTTATCTTTGTCACAAACAGACAAATGGACATTTTGCAAAAATAGGTTTTTCGAACTCAGAGATTCTAAATCGTATAGATTTGTCAAAATCTCGAATTTGATAGTAGTTAGATATCTGAGGGAAATGCAGTGCGATGACGATTGCTAAACTTTCTCTTTTTCTTTTATGACGATTGCCATACTTTTTCTTTTCTTTTATGGCGATTGCTATACTTTCTCTTTTTAATGACCATTGCTCTACTTTCTCTTTTTCTTTTGTGACGACTGATACACTTTCTCTTTTTCTTTTATGACGATTGATATACTTTCTCTTTTGCTTTTATGACGATTGCTGTACTTTCTCTTTTACTTTTATGATGATTG
>JAPMOQ010041001.1:807333-818301 GCA_026543055.1 Argiope trifasciata | reverse complement strand
ATTTCTCCTTTTCTTTTATGACGATTCCTGTACTTTCTCTTTTTTTTATGACGATTGCTATAGTTTCTCTTTTTTTATGGCGATTGCTGTACTTTCTCTTTTTCTTTTATGACTATTACTATACTTTCTCTTTTTCTTTTATGACGATTGATATATTTTCTCTTTTTCTCTTATGACGATTGCTGTACTTTCTCTTTTAATTTTATGATGATTGATATACTTTCTCCTTTTCTTTTATGACGATTCCTGTACTTTCTCTTTTTTCTTTTATGACGATTGCTATACTTTCTCTTTTTTTATGACGATTGCTATGCTTTCTTTTTTTCTTTTATGACGACTGATAAATTTTCTTTTTTTCTTTTATGATGATTGCTATACTTTCTTTGTACTATGTATAAGAGAAAGAAAAAAATATAATTATACGAAGTTAACTATTTTAATCCATTGTCTCAATTTCTTGTTATTTATAATATTTAGAATTATTTTCCAAAGAACAATTTACATTACAATCTTTAACCAAAACAGATGTGCATTTTCAAAGTATGATGACTTGTTTGCTAGTTGTTATTTGATTGTGATTCAAATCAAAACACCATTTAAAATTTAAATAAAGAATCATAGAATCATTTGACCATGTTGTTTGTTCCTTTAAAAGCATGATTAGAATCAGTTGACTTGTTGATTCTAAAATCTTCACATCAATTTCCACTTTCCAAGAAGTTCGAAAGTAAGTTTTGTGCCAGAGGAAGTCGTTCTACGCGATAACAGCAAGGTTCTTCCGGTGAAAAGTTCTTCCTGCAGCCATGGAATTATTGGCTCCGCATTTGACGGTCACATCCTGGAGCTGCCATGTTCACTCTCGGAAGCCTCCTACTATTGTTCTCCCTTCTGCAAACCGGTAAGAAGACATAAACAGCAACAAATTTGTATTCCTTAAAGGTATCCGACTACGTTATAAACACTGTTTATCGACCACATTGGCGAATTTGTTTGAAATTCTCCTTATTTCTTGTAGTTCAGGCTTCTCTCTTCACAAAACAGTTTAGCTTTTTCTAAGAAAAGGGAAGGCCTGATTTATCATCCTGTCTCATATATTTTTTCCGCTAAATTTTGTCATTAGCTTTAATTTTCTCAAAATTTTCATTTTCATAAAAATTTCCTACCGTTAACATGATAACTATAAAACTAATAGATGTATTCATATAAAAATTACAGTGTGTGTTTTAAATAATATGGGCCATGAAATGAACCAAAAGTTTTGTTGGTGGTGAAATACTTTTACATTTATAGGTGTTTTTAGAAAAAAAAAAAGCTGAAAATTTGAAGAAAAAATGCATACATGCATATAATTTTACCCATAACTTCTTTGAATCTCAACATGTTTTTTTAGATTTTGGTTCATTTCATTCATCATTATATTCTATAATTTGTGTACAAAGAAAAATAGGATTGCTGCATTACCATTTTGTGTTGAGTGTTAACCGTTTTGATTAAGTTCCATTAAAATTGACTGCAAGTTTTCTCATTTCTGAAAATATATTATATTTTCAACTAATAGTTTTTGTATTTATTGTGTTTATTATTGATTATACATCTAAAAACTATAAATAGTTTCGGAAAATTCCAATTTTTAAAAGCATTTCCTTCAAACGTAGTCGGATACCTTAAGAAGTGATATATATCTGATACCTCTAGTAGCACATATATATTGTAAAATATTGCATGACATTGGTCAATGTTCTCACTATTGTTTAATAGTGTGGAATATTTTTTAATATCATATAAAATCACACAATATTTGCTAAAGGTTGTGTTATACGGGACTTTCTTTAAAGCATTATTGAAAGCGAATACCATGTTGTTTGTTCTTTTAAAAGCATTTCGTTATCTTTGTTTAGGATTTTATTTAAAAATATTAATCTTTAGTAAATATTCTAACTACATTTTCTATTTTTTGTATGGAATAAACAAAAGAATAGAGTTTTCAACAATTCGAATCCAAGTTTTTTCCATTTTTCTATGAATTTACGTGTTTGAAAACTTTTAAAGTTTGTGTATTAGGAATGACCTTTGTCTAATGTCTATGAACACGATATTTAAAAAACAGAGAATGTACTTAGAGCATTATGATATTTACTAAAGATTAATAACAATAATCTTTAGTAAATATACACATAACAATTTCAATCGGTTAAATACGAGTGAAATTGTTATGTGGTTTTTACAAAGAGTTTGTAAATCCATATCAATTTCCAAACGAAATATTCATTAAGATGTGATATATGTCTGACACTTACCTTAAAACATTAATGAAAGCGAACACCATGTTGTTTGTTCCTTTAAAAGCATTGCGATATCTTCTTTGCTTAGGATTTTATTTCAAATTATAAATCTTTAGTAAATATTATAATGTTCTAATTACATCTGCCCTTTTTTGTACTTAGTAAACAACAGAATGGAATTGACAATAATTCGAATCCAAGTTTTTTGCATATTTTTATGAATGTACGTGTTTGGAAACTTTCAAAGTTTGTCTTTGAGGAATGACCTTTCTCTAATATCTGAGAACATGAAATTTCAAAAACAGAACGAGTTAACAGAGTGAAATTGTTATGTGGTCTTTACACCGAAATCCAATCGACACTCTTCAAGAAGAAAACAACTTTTCCTTCTGATCATGTGTATGGGAATATAACGAACTAAAAACAAAAGAAGTTAAATGTGTGGAATTTGGCATATAGTTACATCTCTAGAATTATATATCTATATAGGATTTCAAACTAATTTTGTTTTTTCTTCGACAGTTTATAAGCCGTTCTATCCGCACATGTTAAAAAGTTCTAATTAAATCACCAGGAGTAGTTCTCCAGAAAAATTCTCGTATACTATATATTAAATGAATTTGTTATTAACTGCATTCTATTATCGAAGCATCTCTACATAGAAAACACTGACGTTTGTGCTCAAAAACTGAATATCTATATCAAATATAGAAAAATAAGACTTAAAAGATTATTTTAAATTTTTTATTGGATATTATTAATAGGGATTATTGGATATTAATTTGTTGAATATTACTTGCTTTATTGGATATTAATTTTATTTGATACTAGCCGCCTTTGGCGACCAGCTGGTTCGCCATGTGTAAAGCGTTCTAAAATTTTCAATTAAATCACATATTCATTAGCCTTGAAGTAATTCCGGGCATTGATTGACCTGAAATTAATATTTTCGGGTCGATCCTATTTTAGCCCACCTCTGACGCCAATTCAAAAACTCGCCAAATTATCAGCGATAATGATTTTAAAATGGCAACCCTGACAACATCTGAAGAGAAATGCGGCAACCCTATGGAACCTCATTGGTTTATTTAAACTCCGTTAGAAAACTATTTAATCTTATTGGTACTTTCGATTACTTTCAAATGCTTTCTATTTGGCGTGATTTTGAAAAAGTCGCCAGAGGTGGGCTAAAATAGGATTTTACCATATTTTCTTTAAGATGATGGACGGAAAGTTCTAAAAGTACACCTTTTCCTAATAATATTCTTTAATTTTATAAATCAGTCATTTTTAACCATCGGTTATGCTTTCAAAATATTAAAAAAAAATTCGATGATGTTGCCAAAATATTAAATGTTTTTTTAAAGAAAGCGAGAAAGGGAAAAACAGTATTAAATTAATGATCCAGATATTGCAAACGATTACATAAATATGCCATTAAGTCGGGATTTCAAAGCATATCCTGTCTAAATTCAATCAGGTTTACTGTAAATAAAGATGATTTATGGAATAAATGATTTAGATATTGCAAACGATTAAAGAAACCTTTGCTTTGCATTTATTTTTTTTTAGAAAATATCACATTTTATGTTTCTTTTATTTTATCCAGTCACGTGCTGAAAGTTGCATTTCTTTCGACTTGATTTACGATGATCGTTTTTATTTTATTTGAGCTTCCGGCATTCTTTTATTTTATCCAGTCACGTGATAAAAACATAGTTAAAATATTTCTTTAAAAATTCGTTAAAAATAGAAGCTTACGTTGTAAATTACAAAAACTGATACCGTTAGAAAGCTAATTTTTTAATCTTTAAATTGATGTAAAAATCATGTTTATGCGATCATATTTTCGGAAGTTATAGCGGAAAAACGTCGAAATTTCGCTTAAATTTTAATTAATTCAAATTCTAATTAAAAATTCGAAAAAAAGGGTTCCGATGTGCTTATTTCCGACCTCCAAGGTACTCATGTACCGAATTTGGTAGCTGTAGGTCCAACGGTCTGGCCTGTAGAGCGCCAACACACACACACACGCACACACACACACACACACACACACACACACACACACACACACACACATACACACACACACACACACACACACACGCACACACACACACACACACACACATTGAGCTTTATTATAAGTATAGATATAGATTAAATTATAAAGGCGGGCAACATTATAAAGTCAGATAATAAAACTGATGAAAGTATTTTCCCATTGTTTTCAAATGGCATCTTTTCTTTGTTTTTTCGTTTAAAAAAATATTACCGTAGAGAAGCTGGTGTTAATGATGTAGAACTAAATTCACTTCCAATTTGGCAACATATAATTCATTTATTTAATTAAATTGATGCTTCCATTATGTAAATGTTTCCAAAACTCATTAATACAAGACAGTGAACTGAGACATTTCCTTGCCCTTAAAATGACTATGTTTTTGACATCTTCACTTTTTTCTGCTGAATTTTGGAAATTTAAATAATAGCTTTTCAAGTGTATTTTATTTAAAGTGTATATTCGTATTAATGAAATTTTGTTCATTGTTTTTATTATAAAATTCATTTTTTGATTTGATAAAAATATTATTTTATTTATTGACTCCAGGGAAAAAGGCTCATGGACTTATTCTGCTATTGAATACTTTAAAAAATGAAATTTACATGAATTGCCTCTTTAGAATATAAACATTATGATGCATTGTGTGTGTCATATTAAAATTAAAGAAAAATTGCACGAAATTATTAAAAAAAATTAAATAATAAAATTTTAAAGCTTTAGTTTGATTTAAAAATAATATTTGTGAGATAATATTTTTGCAAAATATAGTTAAAAACAAAAAAAAATTATCACGTTTTAACTTACTCTTGAAGTTTGGAAAGTTGATATAAACTTTTTAGTCTTATGTGGAGACAAAGATATTCCAAATTTCATCGAAATCAAACAAAAATGTTAGAGTTGTGGGAGTAGTGGAACAAATATCCAGAATAAACAATTATTACCATCAGAATGTGCATACATGGAAGTGGTATATCGCCAAAAAATTATTTTATTTTCAATATCTTTATCCTTTAAAGTTTATATTTTTTGGAAGTTATTCAGAGAAAATATCATTATTCATTAAAAGAAAAGTTGTCAAAACATTAAAACTTAAGATTTCGAGCAATTATAGCGTTTCAAATTGGTTCCAAGTCCGAAAGTATATATACGTAAAACTACGCTATGTCAGCATGTGAACGTGATAAATACAAAAAAAAAAAAATGCTACGTTCGAATCTTATGAAATTTAATTTCTAGTCATTAAATAAAATTGGCAGAATTCTATCAAATTTCAAACGAAATAAATTCAGTGAATGTCTTACTGGCTATCCGAATACAAAAGAATACAATGAAAGCAAAAAGTAGAAGTCTAGATCTAGTATTTGGTACTATGCTTTATCATTTAAATAATAAATCCTTATTAAAATTTTTAATCATTATTTCTCAAAGATTTGATTGTCTGTCTGTACCTTAACATTCATTTAAATGCAATAACTTAAAATGCAGGTATTTAAATAAATGATATTCCATGTATGGTCCTGTGGTTGTGACTGTAAATGATGTCTTCGATTCAAAGGTGACATTCAACCATCGACTAGAATTGCTCTCAGCAAGACTTTTTTCTTTGGCAATATCGCCATAATTAAAATGCCTTATTTACTATCTTTGACAATGATAACAAAATCAGCAATTCTTATAAATCTATGAGCTTAATTAAAGCAAGAATATAAGAATTTTACCAAAAGCAAGAATAGAAGAATTTTGTGAAACATAAATTATTTTAAATATAATATATTTTTTTTGCGTTTATTAATTTTTAGACATACTGAAAATGATCTAATTTATGGTTTTATACGTATAAGTTGTTCTGCAAATTTAATTTTTCGTTACAGAAAAAATTATTTTAGTAAATTTAAAAAAAAAAAAATGTTAGTTTTTCTTCAATTCAGTTTTCATAACAAATGGATTTATCAAATACAAAAAAGCGAAAAAACAAAAGGAATGCATTTAAAAATTCTATTTCGAAATTTTTTCGGAAGCCTTTCAACACATGCTACATCCGCATTTTTGTCGATATGAAATCTATCCTTAGCATACTCTGAATCATTTCAGATGCTATCTCGTGATCAGACAATTGAACGTGTCCTTTGAACTCTGATAAATTAGCTATATCATTTTTGTCCTTTTGGTCGATATCAAATCTATCCTTGGTGCATTCTGCATCGTTTCAGATGCTATCTCGGTATCAGAAATTGAACGTGTCCTTCGAACTCTGCTAAATTATCTATGTCCTTTTTTCCTTTTGATATTTTTTATCATTTTGGTATTCCTTGGACCATTCTGAATCATTTCGAATGCTATCTCGTGATCAGACAATTGAACTTGTCCTTCGAACTCTGCTAAATTAGCTATGTCCTTTTGGTATTTTAAGAATAGGTTTGATTCTGGAAAGATCTATCAGTATCAAATAAGGTAATTGGGAACGAATTTTTCACTCGGGGAATTTCTTATATTTAAGGAGATTACATATAAGATATTGTATATAAGATAAGGAGATTGTATGTAAGATAGAAAATAGGCCATTACTTATGTGAATGCAGAATCATTTTTAGAGGGCTTTATTAAGTCATATAATTTCTAAAATTAGTATTTTAATTAATCATTTCTAGTTACAGAAGTGTTCATAATTAGCAAAGTATATTTGCAATTACACCAGATAGAATGTCGTTGTTGGGACAGCTATAAATGAGCTGCTTTGTATCTGATTTGATAATATATTTGAACTGATACCACTGTACAATCACAGATTCAATCAGTATTTATTTTATCTTTCGTTCTGAATTACGTAATTTATTTTATCTTTCATTCTGAATTACATAAAATATTACTTTTCAATAAATTTATATTGTATTTCATGGAATATCACACATAAATTATTATTATAACTCTCTAATACCTTCAATGTAGATTAATTTATAATCACACTATCATCATTTATATTGCGAAATTAATTCAGAAAATCATTCAGTTATATTGGGAATTATTAGTTACATTTTAACTTTCTAATGCCTTCAATGGGGATCAATTTATAATCACATTATTATCAGTTATAATAGGAAATTAATTCAGAAAATTATTCAGTTCTATTGGGAATTATTAGTCATATTATAACTTTCTAATGACTTCAATGTGGATCAATTTATAATCACACTATCATCAGTTATATTGGGAAATTAATTCAGAAAATTATATTGGGAATTATCAATTATATTATAACTTTATAATATCTTCAATGTGGATTAATTTATAATCACACCATCATCAGTTATATTGGGAAATTTCGGAAATTATTCAGCTATATTGGGAATTATCAGTTATACTATAATGTACCTATAATTCCGTTATACTATAATGAATTCCTTCAATGTAGATTTATTTATAATCACACTATTGTCAGTTATATTGGGAAATTAATTCTGAATATTATTCAGTTATATTGGGAAATTAATTCAGAATATTGTTAAGTTATATTGTGAATTATCAGTCATACTATAACTATCTAATACCTTCAATATAGATTAATTTATAAGCACACTAGAGTCAGTTATATTGGGAAAATAATTCAGAAAATTATTCAGTTGCATTGGGAATTATCAGTTATATTATAAATTTCTAATGCCTTTAATGTAAATAAATTTATATTCACACTAATCAATTCTTAAGTCTGGAAATCAATTTTTATAAAAACAGATAAGATTAGCATTATGAGGTAAGAAAAAAATACTTAAAAATGAACTTCAAGATCAATAATGACTACTAGTTTAAAAGGAATAGCTTTTATTTCAAACAGAAAATCCAATTTTATATTTATCTCATTTTTCTCTGACATTTACGATACCAAAAAATATATTATAGCAATTCCATCTGGTTGTATTACTTCTATCTGATTAACGGAAATTTCTAACCAACATGAACCACTAAGTGAAATTTTGATTAACTCATATCAGAACTCTTCAAATCTATCAGTTTCAGTTGTTTCTTTCAAATTCATTAATGTATCAGATTTATGAATTCTTCTACTTCTTTTTCAACTAAATCGTTCGAAATGTGCAGATTTTCTTTTTTTTGAAAATTCAAAATTTAATGATTCGAAAAAAATTATTTTCTCTATCCCCATTGCCTCTAGTTCTCATTGAAAAGAATCAAAATTGCCATTTTCATACTTCTGCATCAACACCAAATTTTTTTTATGTAAGTATTGTTTTTTTTTCGAACATTGTATAAACAACATTAAATACTATTTATGGGCAAATTTCGGTCACTAAAGGTAATGATCAAGTATATCATATAATAAATGATTGAAAAGGGATAATCCGAAAATTGAATCGATTAATTTGACATAAAATTACGAGCATTATCAGATGGTTGAACTCAAAAGATTTCCTTAATTTAATGTCAATCCCTGTAACAAAATATGTTGTTCCAAATGCACGAGAAATAATGTTTTTTTGTGTGTGAAATAAATGGAAATTAAGGTTTATTGCGATCAACGAAAAATTTGAACTCAAACATAATATTAAAAACATTAAAATACAATTAATGGGGAAATTTCGGTCACTTAAGGTAATGATCGAATCTATCATACAATACATTCTTAAAAAGAGAACATCCGAAAATTGAATCTATTAGTTTGACATAAAATTGCGAGCATCATTAGTTGCTTGAAACTTAAAAGGTTTTCTTAATTTAATGTCACTCCCTATAACAAAATATGTTGTTCCAAATGCACGAGAAATAATGTTTTTTTTTTTTGTAAGAAAAAAGTTTTTTTTTTGTGAGAAAAAGGGTTTTTTTTTGGGGGAAATACATGGAAATTAAGGTTTATTGCGATCAACGAAAAATTCGAACTGAAAATTTTGTTAAATTTACAATTTTTAGATCGCTCTCATTTCGAAAAATTCTTTTTTGGCCTTATGGTGGTCATATTACCTGCCCATCAGTGAAATATTTTGAGCTAAGCGGATGAATAAATTTGGCATATAGTTTTTACACTAAATTTGTAGACTTCTAATAAATTTTTAGCAGAGAAAGTCTATCTGTCCAGTTATTCCAATGTAAAGTGGCACTATAACTACTAAATTAAGGAAGTTAGATTGACAAATTTCTGCATCTACAGATAGATTTAACATCTAAATTAATACTTATTTGACACAAAATTATAAATTTAACATCTATACTGTAAATGTCTGCAAAATTTTGTGCCAAATCTATTAAAGTTCGATCTTCTTATGGTTTGCACTTTTAGAAGCATGTAAATGAGAAATCTCAAAAAGGGAATGATTTAAATATATAAAATTTTGTGTCCAATTTTGATTTCAATCGGTTGGAATAAACGTCTTCTTCCGAACTTTGATAAATCCTATCAACCGTATGCCAGGAATTATTGTTTAAAAGACCAGCGGGTGACCGAGCTCCGCTCGGAGAAAACAGGTATCGAAGCTAACTCGAAGATTTAAATTTTCAATTGTGATTTATCAAAATAATACATGCTATAAGAAAATTTGTGACACCATTGGTGAAAAGATTACCGGTTAAAGTGCACTATTGTAAACTATTCTGAACAAAGTTAGAGTTTGGAAAGGGAACTATTCTATACAAAGATAAAGTAAAGGTAAAGATTGAAGTGTGTTGAAGTTTAATATTTTTGACAAATTTATTTAGAAAAACCAAACATATATACATACATAAGAAACATATTATAAACCTATAGCAGCATAAACATAAAACTTTATTAGTTCGCCATATTGGCTATAGATGGCAGCACGTTACCGCTTGAAAATTTAAGTAGCCATCATGGCGAACTAATAAAGTTTGAAAATATCCTATCTGTAACTCCGAACTGCTCGACCGTAGCGCTTCAAAACCGGCGCCAATCGATTCCTCGTGGCCAAAAACCCCAGACCCCCAAGTTTACCGGAGTTTATTAATTCTGGGGCGATTTTCAACTTGGCAACCATTCCTCGTATTATAGAATTAGATTACAGGATAACTTTACTAAAAATACTAAATTCACCCCAAAGTTTAATATTACATAACTATTATACTTCCGTGCCATGCAAGGTTTGCTATGCTTTACCAAAGGTCCACAATTTTTAACAGGGGTGTTAGTATAGTGCCTTTATTAGAGAATGTGCGAGAAAGTTTTGATAAAACTGTTTCTGTTTATTGTATGAACTGTTGCTCTTGTACCTGATGTATATGCAAGTATATGATTGTTTTTCTAATAAGTTACCACAGTATTGGAAAAGAGTGTTAAAAAGTACAAACTCATGGTGTCTAAAAATAATACATTCATTATTGATACATGATATATTTTCTTAAATAATTTTTTAAAAAAGAAGGTACTTATTATTTTTTTTAGGCTTTTGCAATGACTGCCAAGCTGGATTCGCAGATTCTTGTTTTGTAGCTGTATCGCACGATCTTCAGTATATGTTGAACCTCAAGGAAATGGTTGCCAGAAACGTATCAAAGGAAGCAGTGCACGAACTTTGTTTGTGAGTAATAAACCCGTTATATAATTATTACCTGTAATTAAGAGAGACTATAAATATTTTAAACTATTTGAATTTGAAAGAC
>JAPMOQ010041001.1:681746-723021 GCA_026543055.1 Argiope trifasciata | reverse complement strand
TAAAGAAAACTAGTACTAGAGAATATACCATAGAATTATAATCGTGTCAAGCTTTTACAAAAGAGTTGAGTTGTGGCTTCTGTTAATGTCGTGGACAAAATTTGCAAACGTTGTTGTACAAAACTGTCTTCTTTAGAAATCCCAGTTGGATCGTTATCGCTTAGCTGTCATGTTGGTAAGATTAATTTACCAGATGTTGTTGTTGATGATGGATTAAAACTTAATTGGAGAGCAATGATAAACTAAATGAAAAATATGTTGACATTACCAGAGTTACTATTTTAGAACAGAAATTAAATTGCATTCTAAATTTCATAAACCAAAATTGTTGTATTTTTTAATTATTACGCTTGTATAAATGAAAAATTACAGAGCGACGGACTTTCAGCCTCTTGATAGTTTTGAGTATAATAATAAAATTGTACTCTATAGTTGAAATTCTGTATTGAATCCTATCTATGCTTCATTTTTGCTTTGCAGATATCATACACACTTGTACATAAAGCCAGACAAGCTTTTTCTGAATAGATTTTGAATAATTGTGAAGACTTCCTATTAAATTTCATCTATGTATCTCAAAATAATTTATATTATCTTGTTTACAAAGAGAGAAAAAGAAAATTCCGAAAAAGGTGCCTTTACTTTTTGAAAATATACTGTCTAGGACATAGCGATTTTGTGTTATTGTGTAAAAAATGCCCAAAAATGTCTTTAACGCTTAAAAATATACTTTCTTTTTAAAGTTATCTAAAAGTCTCATACAAAGTGCATTTGATAAGTCTTTCAGAAATAAAACTCTGTTCGTGATAAAGATCTTTGAAAATAATTACATTTTCTTGATAATTTAGACAAGAGGTTATTACAAACTTACAGGTGAAATTAAAGTGTTTCTATTTTTAAAATTTTGATATCAGTGAACAGCATTTTTTGAACTTTTCGGTAAGTTTTAAATAGAATCAAACTTTCTTTATTAAATTTCGGTTCAATATTTTTAATACCTGTCAAAAATCTTTTGTTCTCTGTTGTATGTCTTACAGAAAATTTAATTTTCATACATTTGAAGAGCAGAAATTTTCATTCTAGAAAGCTGTCGAGGATTGTGGTAATGTATGTGATTCTACTAACACTAAGATTTTAAATGAAACTGATTATTCCCCGTGACATTTCTTATAGCAACATTAAAATTCATAGAATCTGCTTTAAAGTTTCCTTGATCACTTATGAGATTTTTATTTACGTATACTTTAATAAATTTTTAGTATTTGGATTAACGGCGCAGATAAAGTTTTTAATGCAAGAAAAAGTTTAATTTGAAGAGAAATTTCTATAAAAAATATTGCATGTAACTAAAGAATTTATCTATTATACTTCTCAATAACACTATGGTAAGAATTTCTTAATAATAGCATTTTCACCTAGGTTCTTCTTTTTAGAATATAAAATAATTATTAGTAGTTAATCATGGCATCAATAAAATAGAAGATATTTTTTATTATTTGAATTAATGTCATAACAGCAAAGTTTCTGGAATTATTTTGTTTTCTAAATATATGAGAAAATCAGATTATTATATGAGAAAATCAGATATGAGAAAATCAGATTACACCGAATGATTTTCCTTTGTACGAAAACCTTCCTTTATTAGTTTTAAGTAGCTTCTTGATCTCGGTTATTATTTTTATATTTATAGCCTTTAAAGTTTGATATTAAAGTGTAAAATGGCTAAATAACGACGAACAGTACCATAATAAATAAGTAAAGCCATAAATTTAATTTTAACAAATTGAAATTTCAAGATGTAACTTCCAGGTTAACATAATCCAAAGGGACAAATGTACAGACGCAATAAAAAAACCTTTATAAATTCTAAAGATTGTGAAAAATGTTCTGTTAATCTAACTCCATTAGTTAAAAGTTCCGTGATCATTGTGATAGCTTACGTATTCTCTTTTTTATGAATTGGAGCAAATTAAATGAAATTTGGCACTCTTAATATTAATAAAAGAGAAAGAGTACAGCAATTTTTTAAAGTACCAAAATTATTAAATATTCAAACAATTAGAAGTTGACCAAAATTCTATCTTTTTTTAAAATTGAAAAGCTATGTTTTTCAAATATTTCATTTTTATTTTTTGCACATTTTCTTATACTTATTAAGGAATTTAAAAAAGAATTAAAGTGGACAATTTTGAAATAAATAAATATATAAGTTTTCCTTTGATATGCGATGGTAAGACTCTGAACCACTCTATAATTAATAAAATATGTTTCATTAAAAAACCTATTAATTGGCTAATTAATTTTTCTGCAATTGTTTGAAAATGACATTACTATTTTTTCTATAATTTAGTATTTGTGAATATGTTAACAACATTTTTTATTGCTTATATGTCAAATATTAACAAATTACGATAGAAAAAACCTATCGATGATTTTTAAAAATTGTTTGGTTCAATTGATATCGTAATTTTAATTTAAAAATTTCAGACGATAAAGGGATTCTGTGTTATAATATTTAAAAAAAAAAATAGCTTTTAAGCTAAAAATAACACGAAGAAATTATTTAAATCTCTAACAACCGATATATCAAGTAGTTTTAAGTAAAATAATACATATGGATAAATAATGTGTGGTGATATTTATTCCTAATTCGTCAAGGAATCAGTAGTATTTTCAGGAAATGCAGCCATTATTCTTAGGAACAGTAGATTAGTGACGTACAATTTCATGATTCACGGTTTATTTTCAAACTGCACGCATATGCATTATTTTATCCATTTTATTATCGTTTTTGATTATTTATTTTTATCAATCACTGAAACTACACATAATATACATAGTGTATTTATAACGAATTCTTCCTAGATATATTTCAATGAATTCCTACTGCTTTTAGCTTCCACTTTTCATAAAAATAACATGCAGGAATTGTTTTAATATCCAACAACATAAACACTGATGGAAAAAAAATCCCAACACCAAGAAACCATTACTGTACAGTAATGAAATTTTAGAAATACATTTGACTAGGTAACATATTTAATTGATTAAAGTTTCAAGAGCACAGGTAGAGCCATTGGCGAGAAGAGCCATTTCAAATGTGAAATGTTGGTACATTAGTAACCGGTGTAACCATCAGAATTTTGAATGCAAGCATGCAAACGTGGATGCATTGTGTCGTACAGGTGTCGGATATCAGTTTGTGGGATGGAGTTCCATGCCTGTTGCACTTGGGCGGTAAATGCAAGGACGGTTAATGCTGGTTGTGGATGACGCTGGAGTTGTCGTCAATGATGTCTCATACGTGCTCGATTGGAGAAAGATCTGGTGATCTAGCAGGCCAAGGCAACATGTCGACACTCTGTAGAGTATGTTGGGTTACAACAGTGGTATGAGGGTGAGCATTATTCTGCTGGAAAACACCCCCTTGAATGCTGTTCATCAAAGGCAGCACAACAGGTTGTATCACTAGACTGAAGTACAAAATTGCAGTCAGGGTGCGTGGGATAACCACGAGAGTGCTCCTGCTGTCACAAGAAATTGCTCCCCAAACCATAACTCCAGGAGTAGGCCCTGTGTGTCTACCGCAGACAGGTCACTAGCAGGAGTTCACCTGGCCTCCTTCTAACCAACAAACGGCTATCACTGCGACCAAGGCAGAACCGGCTTTCATCAGAAAACACAACAGATCTCCACTCCGTCCTCCAATGATCTCTAACTTGACACCACTCACGTCGCAAACGGCAGTGGTTTGGAGTCAGTGGAATGCACTGTACAGGGCGTCTGGCTTGGAGTTGTCCTTGAAGTAACCGATTTTTAACAGTTCGTTGTGTCATTGTGGTGCCAACTTCAGCTCGAATTTCAGCTGCAGACGCAGTAAGATTAGCCACAGCCATACGCCGTATACGACGGTCTTCCCTCTCAGTAGTACCACGTGGCCGCCCGGAACCTGGTCTTTTTGAGTCAGTACCTTCCCTTTACCACTGCCGCCAATACTCATGCACAGTGGATACATTCCTGCCAAGTCTTTCAGCAATATCGCGGAAAGAAAACCCACCTTCTCGTAGCCCTACAACACGACCTCGTTCAAAATCAGTGAGCTGTTGATAATGGCTTCTTCGTCTTCACAGAGGCATCCTTTACTAACATTAACCCACTACGTGAAATATCAACTGTAAATAACGATCACGAACCTTACAGCGCTTATTTAAAGCAAACCGCATTTGCATGTTCATAGTGTCGCTACTAGCGCCACACTTACGCGCGTAGCTCGAAATTTGAATCGACGTCATCTTTCAGATGTATAAACACGCCTACCAAATTTGTTTATCTAGCACAGCTCCTTCCTAGTGTTGGGATTTTTTCCCCATCAGTGTAGATCAACTAGTTTAAAGTAAAATAATATATATAGATAAAAAAATGTGATATTATTTATTCTTAATTCGTTATGGAATCCGTAATATTTGCGGGAATTGCAACCATTATTTTAAAGAACAGTAGATTAGTGAATCACTGTTCCTAAGAATGACTGACTGCATTATTCCGTATTGTTCCTACAACTTCATGATTCATGGTCTATTTCCAAACAGCATGCATATGCAATCCTTTATCCATTTTATCATCGTTTTTGATGATTTATTTGTTTTATCAAAGACTGAAACTGTACATAAGTTATTACATTCATGTATAGCGAATTCCTCCTAGATGTACTTCAACGAATTCTTACTACTGTTAGCTTCCATTTTTCATAAAAATAACACGCAGGAATACTTTTAATCTTGAACAACAGATAGATCAACTAGTTATAAGTAAAATAAAACATCTGGGTTAATAATTTGTGATGTTATTTATTCCTAATTCATTAAGAAATCCGTAATATTTTCAGGAGCAACCATCATATTTAAGAGCAGTAGATTAGTAACGTATTGTTCCAAAGAATGATCGTACAACTCTTAAAACTTCATGATTCATGGTTTATTTTCAAACAGCACGTATATGCAATCCTTTATCCATTTTATCATCGTTTTTGATGATTTATTTTTATCAAACACTGAAATTATACATAAGATACTACATCCATGTATAACGAATTCATTCTAGATATACTTCAACGAATTCCAACAGCTTTTAGCTTCTACTTTTCATAATAAGTAATATGCAAGATTTATCTTAATCTCTAACAACAGATATATATCAACTAATTTTAATTAAAATAATACATATGGATAAAAAAATTGATATAATTTATTCCTAATTAGTAATATTTGCAGGAAATGCAACTGTCATTCTTAAGAACTGTAGGTTAGTGAAGTACTGTTCCTAAGAACGTCTAACTGTACTGTTCCTACAACTTCATGATTCAAGCTTTAATTTCAAACAGCACGCATATGCATTCTTTTATCCATTTTATCATCTGTTTTGAGGATTTATTTTTATCAAACACTGAAACTACACACAAGATATTGCATCCATGTATAGCGAATTCATCCTAGATATACCTCAACGAATTCCCACTGCTTTTAACTTCCACTTTTGATACTGCAAAAGCAATATTTTGCGCAATTCCCAAATGCACTTCACATCACCCTCCCTGTCAAGTGCTGACTTCATCTCGTGTATTAAAAACATCAAAAAACCGAATGGAAAAAAAACGAACCCACAAAAAACCAATCGATACACTTCGAATATCTGACTCGAACTTTTCGTTGGCGCCAATGGTTCCCAATCTGCTTGAAATGTTACTTCA
Organism: Argiope trifasciata; assembly: GCA_026543055.1. NCBI lineage: Eukaryota > Metazoa > Arthropoda > Arachnida > Araneae > Araneidae > Argiope > Argiope trifasciata. The sequence continues at coordinate 717,275 of JAPMOQ010041001.1, read as the reverse complement.
ACTTAGGGGCAACATTCTCTCTCTCTCTCTTTTCTCTGGATTTGACATTTGACAATCTCATAGGAAATCGTTGCCAATTCGGAAAAGTTCCCCACTCTTTGTTATGATTATGTTTTTTGCATACTTTTTGAGCGATCAATCCTCATTTTTCCACGGACGGCTGCTCCTGTAAGGGCCTGCATATGGCTGATTGGATCGCCGCATCTATCTTTCATGCGGTTAGCTGTTGCCACTCGATAACGTCATTGTCTAGAAAAATGTATGAAGGTGCGGTTATTTAATGTGACAGCTGAGTTTTGGGAGGAAGGCACTTGAAAATATGAATATGGTTATGCAGTTCAATATTTTGCCGGAGATAACATAACAAAAAAATGATGAAATGGTTGGTATTTTGGAAATAATGCTGGATGTTTTATTCAACTTATTGGATATTTACATAATCCAGAGTATAAGAGATATATTTTGATTGGCTGGTTAAATAGATTCCCATCTTTGAATCATTCATATCTTTTAGCATTTTAGACGTAAACCCTCCATTTATCAGATGCTATATTCATTATGTATTTTGAATGACAACATAGCATTTTTCAGAGTAAAGAAATGCTTATACTGACTGCAAGAAACCAGTTTTAGGAATAAAAATAATGAATGGCATTTCTTCAAACTATTGTAGGTCATTAACTTCAACCGTGGGGATTAGAATATTTGTGATCCATTCAAAATTTTTGTAACATAAAATTTCCCTTTTCTAATAAATTCTGAATAATTTTATCGTCAGTCAAAATTTTTTAAGACGAATGACTTTATATAGATGCGTTTCATAACGAAATTCAAACTAAGTAATTTCACGTATAATTAATTTGAATTAAAAATTGCTCATCGATAGACTTTTTTGTTTATTTTCTTACATCTCTCATATCTTGTTTATAAATATTTATTTATTATTTGATTTCATATTTATTTCATGAAGCAATAAATAATCACTAAAAATGCTTTTGTTTTGTTCAACTGGTTAACTTACTTACTAAAGATTTAAAAAAAAACATAAAATTGATTTCTTATATTCAAAAAAGCTATTTTTCTGGCTGCTTTACTTATAATCTGATTCAGCTTGATGAATTGAAAATAATTTATTTAAAACAAAAAAATTAATTAATTAGTTTTGTAGAATCTTACACACACACACACACACACACACACACACACACACACACACACACACACACACACACACACACACACACACACACACACACACACACACACACACACACACACACACATGTTTTGTCTCTTCATAGATTATGAAATAGAGCTAATGTGTCTTGTTACTGCCCAGTAGAAGAAGTTGTAATTGCTCTCCAGAGAATATCTTCACAACACTGAACTAAATAAAAATGTGCTTAGAAAATTTTCAACATGATAATGAAACTAACAGCTGTGTGCGTGTTACTTCAGTTTCCCGTAACAGATTAATGTTGTCCAATGGGAATAGTTAACTCAAAACTTTCATACATACACTCTACTAACTGCTTCATCTTTCTCTACGAGTATTAAATTGCAGATCATGTATGAGGATCAACATTCCTTTCATTGTATTTGTGAGATATAATTATTAAATACAGACTTTTGACTTAAATACAAAATATTTACTGAATAAATCGTGAGAATATATACATTTGTAAAGTGTATTTTTCAATCGATTGAATACAAAATTTATATAATTCTACTGAATTTGTAGTTACAAGATTAAAACCAGAATTTCAATTTTTGTAAGTAATTGCGTTTCTTTAAGTCATGAGTTAGCATACACACGAAAGTACTGACAGCACGCGATTAATCCTTAGCCAAATGTGGCTCAAATCGGGATTAAAAAATCCACATTTTAGATACTAAACCTGTGTATGAATTTATTTATATTGCTTTCAATGTATTGAAGTTATCCTTTAATTTTTGTTTAGCAGTTAACCTGTGAAATAATTTTATTCGGAATTTCAAAATATTTGATAGAAATCTTAAAATTTGGCAGAAAGGATACAAACTAAATTTATTATAGTTTAATATAATCATTTAAATATAAAGCCAAAAAAATATTTTTTGAAGTCCGGGATGTCTAAAACGTGAAGTTTCGTCTAAATCGCCATCGTACTTTTGGACGATAACAATACATTGTCTATACTTGAATATATGAAAGTAAAAAATGAATGTTTGCTTTCGTTTGAACACGACCGGCTAGACTGTTTAACTTTGAACTCAAAAACTTGATAAAGATAGAAGACGGTAATGCGCAGTTCGGATAATTTTTTTTGATAATTCTATCAGAATTTTAATTACTTAAAACCCAAATGAAAGTTTTGAATATTTTTCTATTAATTTCACCAACATTATATCAATATTATCTGAACATCATTTTATAATTCAAATTCATTCAAATCATCATTTTTTATTTCAATTTCCTTTTATAAATCAAAAAGAAGTTTTTACTGACACCAGTTATTTTTCCATGCAGTTTTATTCCTATTTTTAAACTATATGTTAAAGATGCTTAAATAGCAATTAATTTTATAACAATATATTTAATTCTGTGGCATGAAACTTAAATCATTTTCATTGTTTCTACACATATCGTCTCCTGGCTTTTTTCCATTATTGATGATTCGGCTGACATATGTTTTGTTATAATAATGCATGCCTTGAATAGATTTGTTTTTGAATCTTGAACATACAATTAAATCGCAAATTCATTAACGATCAGTGAAGTAAAACTTTTAAAGTGAACCTATTTTTATAATACAGTAAAAGCTCTTTATTCGCGTGGTATGTGTTCCGTAAATATGCCGCGAATACAGAAACCGTGAATACGGAATGGTAATTTGTATGAGATTATAGGGAATACGTTCCTAGGTGACAAAAAAGACAAATATATAATAAATTATTATTTCCTGTCTATTCATTTTTCTTATTCATGTTCCCTGTGGATCATTTCAGTCGTCCATCCTGTATTCGTATGATTTGTTTCAGTCTTTACTCGTTACATCAAAATGGATTGGATTGGATTTGTGGTTTTTTTTTTGGCGCAAAAAACAATTCTGGCTATTCTTTTTCCAACCTGATGTATATATTCAAAAATGCTTTTGTAAATAAAATTATGATTAAATATGAAATTTTATTAACATATGTTTAATATAATTGTGTGTATGTTACAATAAAAGAAGTAAAAAGTAAATGTTACAAATATATTTTAGTTCAAATATTTTACATAAAATGATAAAATCCAACAGCTTTTAAGAATTTAAAAACATTTTGATGAGGATATTCGCCTAACAGCATTCGTATATCTAAAGAGGAGCAATTAAAATAGCGCTTACGATGAAAATTATAGTCGGGGCATTCGATTAAAATCTGAGCAACAGTTAAAGTTACTGAGCAACTTGAGCGAATAGGAGTTCTTTCGCCAAGTTAAAGATACCTATGAGTTAGGTGGGTGTGACCAATGCGGAGTCTAGTCAGTTTGACGTCAAACTCACACACTGGGGGAGTAGGCCACAATGAAATTTTGGGTTTTATAAAATGTAGTTTATTACTAACTCGATGATCCCATGACTCTTGACACATTGAAAACAAGTGTCGCTCAAAAATATTTTTTGCATCGTTCCGTGGTATATTCTCGTCTGAGGAAAGAAGTCGCTCCTTTTGCAGCGGCATCTGCCATCTCATTTCCACCAATTCCAACATGACTCGGAACCCAGCCGAATAATATGTCATAGTTCCTGTCTTTTAAGATCCTTAAAAGATCTAAAATTTCCAGAGCAACCGGATGAATTCCATTAGGAAAATTTGAAAGTACCACAAGAGAACTCATACTATCAGTATATATACAAAATTTCCTTTCAAGGGAGACGGAAAGTGTTTGAAGAGCATAGAAGATCGCCACTAACTCAGAGGACAAGACAGAAAATAGCGTATCAAGGCGGTAACTGAATGTATTGTTATCAAAGACAATACCGCAACCAACATGTCCATCGGACTTTGAGCCATAGGTGAAAATTTGCAAGTAATCTGAATAATGTGAGCGATGGGAACCAAAAATGTTCTGGAATATTACAGGATCAACGGTGGTCTTCTGAAAATCTGAGAAAGGATTTAGAAAGGAAAAGTGTGGAATATCCCAGGGAGGAAAAGAAATTACGTCAGTGGTCTGAATCTTCATCTCTTTAAGGGCAGAAGTATTAAGCTTTAATTTTACTTTTTCACAAAAGGGAAGAATACGAGAGGGTCGGGCAATATAAAGTCTCCGAAGACTCACCGGAATTACCATAGACTCTAAGGGGTGCTTCGAGGCAGACAATGCTCGAAAGTAATACTGGGCAGATATTTTTTCCGCCGGAGATCTAGTGGTATCTGGTGACAGGAAACATATATACTTTCAATTGGTGAGGTTCTAAATGCTCCTGAGCATATTCTTAGGGCAGTATGGTGTATAGTATCTAGCCTTCGTAAGATGGTAAAACGGGCAGAGCCATATACCATACATCCGTAATTAATACGGGATAGAGTCACTGCCTGGTAAATACGAAGCAAGGAAGTGCGATCTGCTCCCCAGGTGGTTCTTGATATTGGATTAAAATGGATAAAATAGTCTTTGAGATCTGCCTTCTTTGCGTCAGATTCAACTTTATCTTCGGAATGAAGTGATTAAATTTTCATTTCTTAATCGTTATTGATACCTTATTTCTTAGTCGTTAATTCTACAAATATACTTTATTTATTGAGTAATAATATTGCTCATTCTCAAAAACACCGATTGCGGCGAAGGAGGCTTATGTCAAAGTCCTCGGCGATATCATTTAACAGCATACATTAGGCAAAATTGTAATAAGATCTATTTTACGTTTTTATTAGTTTATTTGATTGCATTTACAATGGATACTGGGTTGCATACCTATTAGAATCCTTTTATTATTATGTATGTACTTCTTAGATCCGCAAATAAAGAAATGTTTAGCCGCGAATGTAGGAATTGGGTAGTATTTTTTAAATCTGCGAATAGTGAAAAGGTGAATGAAGGAAGCGCGAATAAGGAGCTTTTACTGTACTATTGTTTTATCCTGTGTTATTATTGAGTCTATAAATATACAGATGTAACATCAAGAATATTTATAGAACAGTGAAAAGAACGAAGTAAAACTTTGTCTATCAACAATTTAACATTTAAAAATAGATTATTGAAGTAGTTATTGATGGATGGATGGATTTATGTTTGGATTTTTATGGCGCAAGGGCCAAAGCTGGCCATGCTGGGCCAAAAAAGTGGTTTGTGTTTATTGCCAAATGGTCGATAAATAAAATATTTCTTCAAGGTCAAAATACAAACAATATTTTGTTTTTATAAAAGCAAAGTACAATACGTTTAAAGAACAGAAATCTTAAAATTAATACTCCAATTACAGAAAAAATTTCCAAAAAATGTTTAAAAAAGCCCATGGTATTCATAAAAAATGGATAAAATTCATGGCTCTTAAAAATTCAAAGATATTCTTGTGAGTGTGTTCTCCCACCCATTCACGCATCTCTAATGTTTAAGAATTAAAATACCGCATACGAATAAAATTTAGGATCTGGATTAAAATGTGTAATAATGTAAGATTGACGCTGCAATCTGGACACATCGGTGCACACTGGCCAAATAAAAGATGTGTGTGTGAAGTAGTTATTGAAATTGAGATTAACAAAATATGTGATCGAAATCTTTAGGAAATATTAGTTCTGGAGAATCAACTGGTAACCAATATCAATTAATATTACATATTTAAGCAAATATTTCAATTTATTTCTTCATGATATCTAAGTTTTTGTTTCTACTTCTCTTTTGCCGAAAAGGAAATTATGAAATAAATTAAAATGAGTATTAAATAATTCTAATAGTTTTAAGTCACTTAAATATTTGAAATGAAAATAATCTTTATTTGAAGTAATAGAGGTTAAAGTTCTTTATTGATTGAAAATTCAAACTTTAGTTTTACTCGAAAATCAGACCTGCTTTGCTATTAAAATGTATCATGATTAAGGAAGAAGCAATAGAAAACTGCAAGACTGAAACCAAAAATAAGTAAATTATGCAAATAAGTTCGGAAATTCATTGAAATTGCTGAGACTTTGAACTGGTCTTGAACTTTTCCAAGTTATCATAAAAGGATCCTTTTACGTTCTACTTTTCTTAAAATTCAACTGAATAGCGATTAAATAAAGATTATTCCAATAATACTTTCTTGAAATTCTGAACTTTTGTTCAACTTTAACTGCATACGTTACTAGAATGAAACTGATCTATGAGAGCTCTTGAATTTTGATAGAAATAACAAACGATTCTGCAGAATTTAAGGAAAAATAATAATAAAATTTTATGTTGAATAGGAATTATTCATAGAAATAATCAGGAAATGAATTTCTCGTTTTCAATTTTATTTTCTTTGCTATTTTTACTTAATTCTTACCATATTTAATATTTGACTGGAGATAAATTCATTATTTAAAAAAGCACTGACTTTGAAGTTAGAATAATCTATAGTTATAATAAATCTCAATGTGTGTGTGTGTGTTGGCGCTCTACAGGCCAGACCGTTGAACCTACAGCTACCAAGTTTGGTACATGTGTACCTTGGAGGTCGGGAATGTGTACCACGGAGCCCTTTTTTCGAATTTCTAATTATATTTTGAATTAATTAAAAATTAAGTGAAATTTCGACGTTTTTCCTCTAACTAACTTCAGAAACTATTATAAACAGATAACTTCAGATAAACAGATAACTTCAGAAAATATTATCGCACAAACAGGACATTTGCATCAATTTAAAGATAAAAAAATTAACTTTCTAATGGTATCATTGTTTAAATATATAACTTAAGATTCTATTTTTAAAGAAATATTTTCACCGTAGTTTTCAACAACATATTTCGGACAAAACAATAAAATTCCATCTGCACGAGCACGTCAAGGGGGAAATATTAGGTTTCATTAGTGTGTTGCCATCATATTGAAAAAAGTTCAAATTATAAAAAAAAATCAAATCTTTTTGCAAATTAAATCTAAAAAATGTAACTTTCAGCACGTGACTGGATGAAATAAAATAAATATAAAATGAGATAGTTTCTAAAAATATAAATGCAAAGCAAAGGTTTCTATAATACAAAAGGTGGCTAATAAATTATAAAATCAATGAAATAGTTTTATAAGGATTTATAACTTTTATCATATTTATGAAAACAATTAAAGTTTGTTTTCAATTTTATGAAAGGTTACTGCAATATTCTATTGCAGCGGTTCTTAACCTATGGGTCGCGAAGTATATTTCTTGGGTCGCGCTGAGTCGAACCAAAAAAGTTAGTAATACACCAAATAATAAGTAATACCAACACCTCCTAGAAGAGTTATTCCCTAATACAATGTTTCGGTTTTACCGCTCTTCGCGAATGGCCTTCCGGAAGTGACGTCCAATTCCTGTCCTGGGGCTTTCTCTTCTAGGAGGTGTTGGTAATCGGACCAAGCACTTCGATACAATTTCTACAAAAACACTCATTCTATATGTGCTTTCTGGTTAAAATTAAAAACCGAAAAGCCAATAATTGTTAAAGAAGCCCTAAAAGTATTATTGCCCTTTTCAACAACATATATGTGTGAGGCTGGATTTTCGGCTCTGTATGTAATCAAAAACATTTACCCGAATAAGTTAAATCCTGAAATAGATATAAGGTGCTCCTTGACAAGCATTCAACCGAGGTTTGAAGATCTTTCAAAATGTATTCAAGTGCAAGGTTCTCATTAAAACTGTACGAACTTGCATTTAAAATTTAAAAGACTTAACATATGTATTGATATTTCTTTTTTTTTAGATATAAGTTAAAATGTTAATAATTTTCAAAATGTTATAAATATATTTTAATTTGGTCAATAAAAATTATTAAAAACACTTGATTATTAATTAAATTTTCCTTGAATCGGAAAGTACTTTTGTTTGTCTTTATTATTAAAAAAATAAATAAAAAATTTGTAAGTTTAAAAAAAATCATCATCGTAGGATTGAAGTTTTTTTAAAATACGCTCTAAAATAAAGCAATGAAAAAATTTTGACTTTTTTTGGGGGTCGCGACATGAACATATTTCTCAAATTTGGGTCGCGGCTTAAAAAGGTTAAGAAACACTGTTCTATTGTATTGATGCATGGTTATTTAATTTCAAAACTATTTACATATGCAAAAATGGATAGTTGAAAAAACTTAATGGAGGCCATTAAGTTTTCCTTAAGATTCATTTATATAATTAAAGAAACTCTTGAGATTTTAAAATTTTATTCTATTGTTTAATGCTTCCGAATATGTTACTATATGACTTTCTTACTGTCTGGTCTAGTTTTCTTTTATTTTAATTAAATGAGAAAGGCAAAGAGTTTCATTTGTAACATTTCCAAACTATTAGAAGAGAACGTCTGCTATGAGTTAACTGCAGAAACAGTAATCTATTAAGGACTTTTTCGAAACCAAATAACTGTTTTGACTTTTATTATAGAGTGACATTTTCATATGTGTCATTATTTATTAGTAAAAAATAAAACCAGTTTGAGTTATTTTTTAAAGAATAAGGCCTACGATTTACTTTAATGTTTTGTTCATGTTTACAACATTGAAGTCAGGCATTAAAAATTCAGGTTAAAATGTGTATAGTTTACATTCTTTAACTTATTTTTTCTCTAATGAATTCTTGAAATGAGCAGTGCAAGATTTAAGCATAGATAAATTTCCTGTGCAGAACTTTCTATTTTAATTTAACACGTTACCAGTAACATTTTCTATGATTCTTCGGGCCGCAGATGCTTTCACATTGACATAAAGGGAAAAAATTGTACTCAATATGATGTTAAAAAATACGTACTATAACAGAGAATTTTGGTATTAAAAAAATGTCATGTGTTGTTGGTAGGCAAAGAAATGAGTTCATAAAATTCCGGGTTCTTTTTGCTATTCCACCAGGTCTACCGAGTTATTCAATTCATACCACAACAGGGTAGTCATATCACTGATCTCCGATCCGCTACTAAAGGCCTTATCACACGGTGAAATTTCGTCAGCACTTTTCCGTTTCTACCCTGAAAAACCGGTCAAGCAAGTTTCATAATCGACAACTTTTTCTAACCAGCTAGAAAATGCCTTCGGAAATATTATCTGCAAACGAAATTCAACCAATCATGTGAAACTTTGAAGTGACGTCACTTTCGTTGTCGTTTGCTAACCGAAAGTGCCGACGAAATTTTGCCGTGTGATTAGGCCTTAAGACACACGGATTAAGCACGCAAGACTGAATGACCGGGCCGTACCTACAGCAACACTGGCGGGAACTATGGTTGAGTCCTAAAGGCCATCACAGGCCACGGTACAAAATTCCCCGTAGGGAGTAAGTCCCGTCATCGATAGGTGGGCGAGATCCAACCCCTATAACGGAAGCATCTCATCCTCATTTCGAGGTACCCCCCCGGGGGGGACCATAATAGGGTATGAATACTTGGGAGTGTAGTGCAAATTACAAATTTCAATGACTCGGTATTTCTCTAATCAATAGTTGCTATTTTTTTAGTTTAGCACTCTTCCTTGAAATCGCTTGATGTTGCCATGAGTAGAGAGAAAAGATTAATAGTGACTAGCTACAATAGTAGGAGTAATGATATAACAATAAAGGAGTTTAGTGGTTAGCAGAATTTGATGTTTAAAATACTTCATTGTGAGAATCGTGAGCATTAAGTTACATAACATTATCTACAAGGAATTTAATTGAAATCAAACAAATTTTATACCTGAAATGCTTGAACCAGAAATGAATAAAATGGTATCAGATGGTCATCGAAAGGGGCTTTGCACTCCAAAAGTTTTCTTTTTTGCGACAAAAGAAAAAGCACTCATTCTCGGTTATACCTTGTGATAAAGCAATTCCTTTTTACCAATTTCAAACTTTAAATGGACTTTCCCATTGCCTTTCTTCAAAGTATGCTCAGAGAAATTCAAACACTGCTGAAATTGGACAATATTCTGTGGGTAAAAGAAAAAAAAAATGCAAAAAGACCTATTTATCCAGCTTTATGTTTCGGATAATGGACTCTAATTTAGGCTAAATTAATGTATAATCTTTATTGTTTATGTTTATTCATTTATATTTTGTCATATTTTATTTATTTATTATTTTATTTTCCCATTTCTTTATTTTTCTTTTTCTTTTACTTATATTTCTGTCCAGGCTTTAATTTTTATCGTACATATATTTTTCTGCCTTCAAAGTTAAACTGCCTATTTTTGACAAATGTCATTATTTACTAATTATGTTTCAATGATACTTTTACTATTGAATATTATGTAGGCCCTTTCGCTTGAACCAGTTAGACCTCCTTCACTTCTTCTATTTACTGCAGCCTCTTTATTTTTTTTCGATGGGTTTTTTCTGGCCCTGCCTTTAGTTTCTGTTGCGTCTTGTACATAAACATAGGAAAGTTATGTTTGAATAGCGATTCTTTTGACAGCAATTCAAATTCATTTTTAAAAATTTTAAGTATAAGCTTTTCATGGGTGTAATGCCACTTTCTGCACACACCTAATCATCATCAGAATATTATAAATTTAGAATATGTCGATGTAATTTAGAGTGCATTTAATATAATTCTATGAAACAGAATTAATCTCAATTGAATAGGGAACGATATACTATAAATTTTAGGAAGATTAAAACAAATAAAAGACACTAAACAAACTTAAAATATGTTTTAATATAAGATATGAAAGTAAATATTATATAAAAAAAGTAAAAGCGAATATTTATTTTAGCAAAAAAAAAAAAAAAACACCTTTTAGATTTCTTTAATTCTTACTATTAGTTCGAACTCTCCTTATATATATTTATATATCTTGTTCAAATTTTCAAACGTTAATAAAATACTTTTTATTCTTCCGCTCAAGTTCAGATGCATTTTTTAAAAATTGTAATAGATGATATTCTAAGCTAATACAGTTTTTCCCAAATATTAATTCATTAATTAAATTTACTTAATTTTTTTAATACTTTTAACATAATTTTAGCGGGTTGCAATAAAAATTGAAATCCACAGGCAGTAGCTCGATCTGTGAAATGCAACAATTTCAGTATTTTTCAAGAGAAAGTGAATTCTTGAGGGAATCAATATTTTGTAGGCACTGATTTTTTTGATAATAATTTAATAAAAATAAATAAATAATTTTTTTTTTGTTAACGCAGTTTGGCATTGAATTTTAAAAACTATTATATTACTTGTTTTATAGCAAGAACTGTAAAATAATCGTTGCATTTGGAATTCGAAGTTCATAATAAATGCATAACGTGACCATGAAAAGATTCCATGAAAAATGTCAAAGTTATATTATATTTTCTAACATGATAAAGCTTTAAGTTGGCACACTATCCATAAATTGAGTGAGACAAAATTACTTAATCGGAAAATAAAAACAAAACAGAAGCAAATACCGAAAAGAGCTGCCATAAAACTATCAGACGGTTAGAAGGCTAGACAGAGAGATATTTATTATGTAAATTAGATTACATAAAAATTGTTACATATTGAACGCAATTCAGATAAGGCAGTCAAAACATTCCTGAAATAATAGAAAGCTACGATGTTTCAGACTACGAATTCGAAATTGTTTTGTCTATAGTAAGGGAGAGTAAAGCTGGAACTTGAAAGCGTAGAACACATTCCCACGTATTTCTTAAAAGATATTGAATGGAACGGATTGAATGAGATATTGAATGAGTATTAAGAACCGTTCGAAAAATTTGTTCCATTCTAAAATATTCATCACAGAATCAAGACTGTGACGCAAGAATTGTGAATAAAAAATCGTTTGGTTACCGATGACGCAGACGAGAAAGTATTTTTTTGAAGAAAATAAAGAACTTGAAATAACTTTAAAGCAAAGCAAGAAATTCCGGTGTAGTTTTCAAACAGAATAAAATAAAATTTGAATTTAATTTATTTATGTAGCAAATTTTTTGCATATCATTTATATTTTATATTTTGAAAAATAACAGCTGTGAGAAGAAATTTTAATTTCCTAGTTTATTTATAAATTATTAAAATATGTATGATATTCCAGATAAATTAATCTGTTTGTTGCATGCTTTGAATGCATTTGCTGCATTAATTATGTTGTATTCTATTCAAGCCTTCATATTTTAGTAAATAATTAATAAACTTTAGTAAATTGTAATAATTTTTAATAATAATAAAAATGAAACTTTAGAGTTGAAATGCTATATTTATATTTTTCATTACATAGCTGTAAACACGTAAATAAATTATTTTCTTTAATTGTTTTCTATTTTCATTTTGTTTTTAGTAATAACAGGGTATATGACTGTTCGATTAGCTAAACAGCCGATCTGATTTGAGGAATAAAAAACTATTAAATTTTACATTTGATTAGTTTAAAAAAATCCGATGAATAGAATATTTCACAAAAAATGAGGATAAAATTTATAAACTGTTGGAGGAAATTTATAAATTTCTTTGAAACGAAACTCAACATACTGATATGACAGTATTTTTAGACTGGTATTCTATCTGTAAATTGGATGATAAGACAGACTATGCTATGGAAATAAAACTTTGAAACGCTCTTTAAAACAACATTAAGAAAAACCAAATTTTCAACATAATTATAAATTGGGTAATAAGAAATCACAAATAACATGTTTCTCGAAATTTAAATTAGATTTTTAGTTAAAATTTAATCAAATGTTTTGCATTTCTTTCCAATAATTTCAAAATATATGAAACAAAGATAACGTTTAAAAAAATCAGTTGCAATAGAGCATTTGACAAAAAATGTGGGTAAAATTTATAAACTGTTGAATGAAATTTATTGAAATAAATTTATCGAAACGAAACTCAACATATTGATATTACAGTATTTTTAAACCGATATTCTATCCATAAATAGGATGATAAAACTATGCTACGAAGGTAAACCCTTGAAACGCTCTATAAAAAAGAATCAAGAGCAGCCAAAGTTTCAGCATAATTAAACAAGACTTAAAACGAAACCAACTAGGTCGAAATCGAAATTAAAACTCAATTCAGAATTACACGCTCAAAGTTCACTAAATGAAAGGTAAATGAATAAGAATCAATTAATGAAACAAATTCAAAATACTATATTCAAAGAATTATTTAGACGAAACAGAAACAGAAGTAACCACGGAAACGAAACCAAAACCGGAATCGAAACTAAAAATCATTACTGATTCAAACAAGTTTTAAGAAATAAAATGTTTTTAAATCAATCATTGTATTTGGAGAGCGCAAATGCAGCTACAACTAAAATACAAATGAATATAAATTAATTAATAAAATAAGACAACCGAATCAAAACAATAATCAATAGAAAAAAATAGTCAATAGAAAAAGAATCCGGCCTGAAAACTTCGTTTTGTTAATTTATATATATATATATATATATATATATATATATATATATATATATATTCAATTGTTTAGTTAATACCGTCATATTTATGCACGGTGTTGCATTATTTACATACATTTTTTGTGCATGTTATTTTTGTTATAATTTAAAAAGATAAAAAGAATAATGATACAAATACATGCATTTCAAGTCTAAACCATTAACACATTAAAACCGGATTGACTAAAGTTTCTAATTTTTTAAACATTTTTCTAGTCATGATTTACAATCATTACAATCATATGTTCTTCCTTCTTAAATTTATAGCATAATTTCATGTCATTTGTAATAATTTATTACTTCTTAATCCGAATGAATTCCAAATTGTTTAATATTTTTTATGCTTTAATAATTAAAAATTTGATTAGATTATGCCATAGACGTATCAATATTTAACTTCTTAAGGATTTACAGCCCGAAAAAGATTTTTATTAACTTTTTCTAATAATTAACTAATGTTCTACAATTTTGAATAATTCATGATTGGTTATTCTAGATAGACAAATACTTTAGCGTTGCTTTATAATTATATTTTTTGCAAATTGTTTATATTATTATTGTTTATATATTAATATATTATCTGCTTTGTTAATCATGATTTATGCTAAGATTTATTTTATTTTGGTGTTGTTCGGGAAATGAGTTGAAATTGAAACATTTCAATTTATCTTTACTCAGTGTCTATAATAATTTGGATTGTAAAGAAAAACTGAAAAAATATCTACATAATAGAGACTTTTTATCAGTAATATTGAATTTTCAGAGCTCGTATGTTTATGTCCGTAATATGTTTAATATTCGTTCTGAATTATTACATTTTTTGTATTCTTTTTCTTTCTTAAATATGGAAAACACTTAGGATTATTTATTTTAATTATGTGTGCAAAATTATATTTTTGAAATTTAAGATGATTTTAAAGTAATTTTTATGCAATTCTATTTTCTAAAGTTATTATTGAAAAATTCTAAAACATTGTGTATTTTTGAATTAAAATATCATTAAAAATTTTTAAACAATTACACCGAGGTGCACATTTCTAACTTTTAATGTTTATATATCATAAGTTCATGAATTATTTGCTAATCTCAGTTTTCATATCTATCAAAACTTAAAATTAATTCGTTAATTGGATCATGAATGGAAAGACGTATAAAAAATTTAATTGAAATTCCTCTCAATTAATATTTACAGAGAATCAGATGGTCGCCTCAGACGGCTAATTAATTATAATTGCGTTCCATCTAAAAACCAGATTGTGTCTAGACTTACATAATTAATAGGCTAGACGATTAAGAGACTAGTGTTGGAATTTTTTAAGTTATAGAATCAATCTGCTTAATTATGGCGTATTTCATAGAGCAAAAGAATGTTTTTTTTTTACCCTGAAATCGCGTGACTATGTAATAAATGTGAGTTTTGGATATTCATGATGGCAGAAACATCATTTCAACAGTTATATTTTAACCATTGCATTTTTATAAATCACTAGCTGGTACCCGGCATGTTTCTGCAGCCGAAAAAAATAATATTAAGTGCAATCAATCGATAATTTGGCAATGTTTTATATAAATAGGATGAACGGTACGACAGTAGATTAAATACGAACAAAGAAATATTCATCAGTGAAGACTTCTAGCAGAATTATGATGGTTCCAAATATTCTACAACACCCAATGGGATCGAAACTGATGGTACACCACATTGGTTAGCATTGCAAGCTAGTGGCTAGCAATGCTAACCAATGAGTATCAATTTGTATTAAACTATAAACCAATAATATATTATTGGTTTATATTTTGCAGGCTAATATAATTAGTAATTTACATGCGCGATTTACAGAGCTCACACTATAATAATGTGGATATAATAATATGGATAGTAGTTTTATTTGATTTTTAATAAGCAAATTGTTTTCTTATTTATTCTACTCCATGTTTTTATTCAAAATTAGCTGGAGCCTGGAGCGTTGCTGCCACCGAAAAAATAATAATGTTAACCGCGATCAATCAATAACTTGGCAATGTTTTATCGAAATAGGATGAACGGTACGACAGTACATAAAATACGAACAAACAAATACTCTATTTTATATATGAGATTTGTGTATTATTTTAGAATTATAAAACTTGGTGTTTTTTCAGAATGGTAATGAAAGAAACTGTTTATTGTATCTCGTGATTCGTTTAATATTCGTCCATTATTCTCAAGTTTAATATTAGAAAATGTGATCAATATATTTTCTTTTAAAATTCATTAAACATAGAAAACATATTCATACCATAAAATCGTTAATATAGTTGATAAGATAATTTTTGAAAATAAAGATGGTGCAAAATTATTTGTACTACAATATTTTTAGTGTTTACTGCGAAAAACGCTAAAATTTAATTAAAATTTAAAACTCCCAGGGTTGGTCTCCCGAAAACTTTCTCGCTTAGTAATAAAGTTACTACCTTTGAGAATGACTTGCATAACATTTGCGTATAATAGTTACATTAATACTCAAATGTCATACAAATATTACCCTTTAACTTGGATTTAGCATTTCTACAGAATCTATTGTCTCCTCGTCTAGTTATTTGGCGATTAATCATTGGTAAATAAATGCAGTTGAGATTCGAATTTCTTTTTGAACTTTATATAATTGTACTATCCCTATAACCATTTCGTAGACGTAAGAAATAAATTTTCCAAGTTTCATCGTAATCGGATGAACGGTTTAGGAAGGCATAAAACACATAAGGTAAACATTCATCTCAATTATATAGATTTCTATCCTAATTAATAATAAAGATGAATGGGTATGTGGATAGATATTCAACAGACAAGATAGTTTGACTTACAATCATAACTACTATTTGGCACATATATAACATGGAGGTCTTTGGTTTCATTGTCAAGTTTCGGCTTCTGAACAGAAGGGTCTCAAGTTCGAAGCAAGATTACGCAAAAGAACCGTGATGTGTTTGAGTCGAGTGCATGTTAAATTCGTTGGGGTTGAAAATCCTCCAGCTGGTGTGGTATGAGTTTCGAGTGAGGTGTCAGTTGAAGTGCATCCGACCGCTATGCAAAACGAGGTTTGTCCTAAAATAGCCTTAATGTGGCTTGAAAGCGGAGAGTTAATATAACTAAATTTATCTTTTGGCAGGGAGGGGGATGAGAATGTGCGTTTCATAACGATTTTATTTATTATTTTTTTTAATTTAAGCATTTGAAAGCCATTATGTGCCAGGTACATTTAAGCATTTGAAATCTTTCAGTTTTTTACCTAATTTATATTTTTGTTTATAGAATAGGCATTGTGATAAAATTATTAAACATTTCTTTTTAATGTTCGCATATGAGAAAATAAGAACAAACTATAACACAGCAACATTTTATATTACTGGAATAATAGATCATAATAACATAACAAACATTTGTATTAATATGATTCATTGTTAATTAACATTTAATTACATATTAAAATGTAAGTGATACACCATCAAAAATTATATACTGTTGCTTTAATATTAATAATGCATAATTTTTTGACACAAAATTTAAAACAATTGGCATGAAAAAAATATAATTAGCAATAATAGAACAATTAATTGCTTGAAATTCACTAGAGGTATTAATTTTTAATCCATTGAATTAAAACCAAGCTACAAAGTAACTATCACTCTCCCAATAGAATTACCGTTTTATTATGGTATTATGTTTTTAAATAATTCTACTATGTTATAAACAATTTAATTATTAACATCAAAATCCTTTCAAAAAATCCCCTCTATAGAATAAAAGCCTTTTTCCATTTTGGAATTAGCGTAATTAAATCTATTTATAACTTTCCAATTCCACTCACGTACCTTTAATAATTTATCCCAAAACAATAAAAAAATAAGAAAATGAGATTAAATGCGTTGATTCGTTCGTTTGAATCCAATTTTTCATTATTGAAGAAATTACTTTGATGTAATTCTGGGATAAAATTATCGCTTAATGGCAATATGTCATGGGAAGCATTAAAAGCATTTCAGAATTTTAATCTTCTTTAAAGGATTAATAATTGTTTCGCTTAAGAAAACATGTTTTAGTGCTTTTTTTGGGTTTCAGAAAGGGGAAGGATTATGCAATAAAGAACGTAAAAATTTTGAAGGATTTCCACATTTACATCATCCTTAAAGCATTTATTTTTAAAACTAATGGGATGATTAACTTTTCAAATGATGTTTTTTTTTTTTGTATTTAAAGTCATTCCTGAAATGGGCAGGCAGGGTTATGCAATCAAGAGCCATTTGTCTCATTTAAAGTCATTCCTGAAATAATCTGGTTATGCAATCAAGAGCCATTTATTTATGAATTCCAGAGGCACTGTTTTGGACTGATAAAATGGGCTCTGAATGCTTTGAAATATCAATACTTGTTTTTCTTAAGCAAAGTATGTTATGTATTTATCGGTTTATAGAGGCTATCCCAAAGTAAACGCAAGATTTCAATTTGAATTCCTTCGTGTAGTAAAGTGATGATGATGATGGTGATGTCGTGCTCGTGTTTCCACGGAGTGAAGTAGCTTCTAAGGGTAAAGGCCCCTAAGCACCCAGAGGGCCGATGTCTGACTTCTAGCTGAAATGAAGGTGATACACACATTCGCTTGCACAACCCTTTTTTACAGAGAGACACATTCACATTACTAACAGCTAAAGCACAGAATAACAACCCTACCCGAACAGAGACGCCCAGATCACGGGGAAGACACGCTACTCCTAAGCCAGGACGCTGGCTAGTAAAGTGATGGAAACCATATTAAAAACATTTGAATGTTGATAATTTTAAATTAGTAATATTGTGTCGTTGTTCAACAATGTTTAAAAAATAATGCAAATCTGGAGTTCACAATTCGAAAACGGGATAATCGGCCCACTAGACCTTGTGATTTAACACCTTTGGATTTCTTTTGATTGGATGAGAAGTCTATGCCATCAAGTACACAAGCACGCATGAATTAGAAAATACGACTCTGTATCAATGAAATTCCACCAAATTTATAATAAATGATCATGGAAAGTTTCCACAAAGGAATGCATGTATGCTAGCAAAATCAAGGAGGTCATTTGTTTTATGTATTATTTCATACATAATCCTATCCTGTGTAGTTTATAGTTCAATAAAAATATCACAAAGTTAAAGAAAAAAATGTTTTTTAAAAAATTTAATGCAAATCTTGCTATTACACGTTGTTCGTAGTGTAATGATCCATTTTCACTAACCCTGAACTATATCTGTAAAATGGCCTTTTAATAGGGTTTCCAAGATTTTACTGCATAGATTGTGACAAATTCAAATCTTGCGTTAACTTTTACACACCTTCTAAAAGCGTTCGTAATGTTTATGGAACAAAAATTTATTTCCAAACTATTTGTCTAAAGATTCAAGAAGTTATCCTTCCTGTGTTTTAGCAAATAACTTCTTCAATTTTTCCAATCTCTTGCAGTTATGTAAAAATGAAAAAATAAACGATATTTGATTTAAAGTAACTTTTGTTTCCTATATTTTATATTCAAATCATATTTTCTCTTTTTTCCCTACCTTTGTGTTTGTGTTAAGTGGTGTTGGCTCGGAATAGAACTTGGAACCTTTTGATTAGAATCCTCGTAACACAACCACTAGTCAAAAGCAATTGCTCATGTCTAGTAGACGTTATCTGGCTTATGAACTTACCACCACATGCTCTTATTTTTCAGCTGAAATAGTTTTGTTTCGCTCTTTCTTAATCCAAATAGGAATCTCGGTTTCGGAGCCAGAGGCTACAAGTTCGAGTCCCGATTCCACAGAAGAACCAAAGCCAGGTAAGAGGGTCTAGTGCACGTTAAATACTTCGAGGACAAACGTCATCTTGCTGATGTGGTGTGGATGTTTTGAGAGAGTTTTAGTTTAGTTTAGTTATATTAACGTCCCGTTTAAAGCCACACGAGGGCTATTTTGGTACGGACCTCGTAATTTTGAGCCAAGGTCAGATGACGAGGACATCACCTGAACTGGCACTCCCCTCTCCACACCACACCAAACCAGTGGGAGGACGTTTGGCCTGACAGATTTAATGTGCAAGAGACCCCCTCACACGACGGCTTTTTGAGAGAGGGA
Organism: Argiope trifasciata; assembly: GCA_026543055.1. NCBI lineage: Eukaryota > Metazoa > Arthropoda > Arachnida > Araneae > Araneidae > Argiope > Argiope trifasciata. The sequence continues at coordinate 697,615 of JAPMOQ010041001.1, read as the reverse complement.
GATGCCTGTTCAGGTGTGGACCTCGTCATCTGACTGTGGTTCCAAATTACGAGGTCGATCCCAAAATAGCCCTAGTGTTGCTTCAAAAGGAGACATTAATGTAGCTAAACTAAACTAAAACTATCAAATAGGGAACGTCGTATCAAACTCTTGTTGTATTATTCCAAATCTGCTGTATTGTTTCCCTGTTCAATTAGTCTCCTTGTAAAAAATATAATTTTATTGATATTTTAATTGTTACAGAATTGATATCAAGTGATGCCAATAACCCTTGCTTTGACTATACCAATTTTCGACGAATTCGGTAACTTTGATATGTCAAAACGAAGTCTCCAAAAATGCACGAATTACGATGATAACTCTATAACGAAATAGTGAACCTGAATTCTTTTAATAACCATACTATGTCATAGAAACTATATAAAGAGAGGTGCGAATAACAGAAAGAATCAATCGAATTAAATTTCTCTTTAGAGAAGCGAGCTCTCTAGTAGCAATAATAAGGATTTTTCTATTTAATATTTTATTTTCTTATTTAATAAGTGATTTATTGCTTGTTTGAGTGTATTTATTTTCTGAAGGTATTGTATTTGTGTCAATATATTTTTATTCACTGTCCGAGCCTTATGTATTTTTGTTGGATGAAGCTCCTTTATAGATATGAAACTTATAAAGCACTTTAGAAAATGTTATATTGTATACAAAAAAGTCGTATCAATATGTGTAGTGATATCTTAATAAGCCAGTAACTGCCACTAAACATTGGTGATTACTTTTGTATAGCGGATATGGTACTTGGCTAGAAATCCCAAGGTGCCAAGTTCAATCCTTGGCGGAATTCAACCTCCACATTGGCACAATTCTGTCAATACCATCGCAAACTGTATAATAATGAATAAAAATTATTTACAGTAAAATTTCGATCTTTAGCCACAAACACAACTTTCAATAAAAACCTATTTTGACACTGAAATTTAGAGAAGAAAATTGTTCACTTCGAAACCACCATGACTATAACTGCGTTGACCCGGAAGAGCCTGTATTTGCTCATTCTGGTAAATAAACATGTTTTCAAGGAGCCCGGTTTCAGGTGAGATAAACAGCATCAAATTGTGATTGAGAGCGATGTATTGGTTTCAGGCTTTCTCTTAGATAAACACAGAAGGAAATGTAATACATATCAGTGAAATAATTTGTTTATGTCATTAAAATATCTAAAACGTGAAAAAAAACCTTAATTTTGATACTTTGATAAAACATTACTATACTTGTGATCTTTTATGCACTTGTAGTAGAAGCGAGAAATGTATCTTTGCACTTGAAGTGAATTTTTACATATAATATTTCCTAAAATGCATACTTAGAGTACACAAAGGTATTGTATTGAGTGAATTTCCTAAATTACTCACAAGATGATTCTATGTGATTGGTTTGATACATTTATGACGTTTTGCCCCTTCATATACTTATTTCAGAAGTAAATTCCTAATGGCTTATATTGTTTTTACTTAAATTCATATAAATAGAAAGCAAAAACTTTTAAAACTTTATAAGGACTTTTGGCATTTGATCAATAATTTTTACTAACAAAATAAATAAGTTCACTAAGACGGCATTCACTCATTTCGATGCATATGATCTTATAAATTTATGTTGATCTAAATAAATCTGTTCATGTTTACTTTTTATGTACAAAATAAACTTAAATTTGAATGCTGTTATGCATTATATCAAGAGTTTTCAGCATATGTGTCTCAAAATGGCTATGATGTCTAAAGTTAATAAAGATTAAGAAATCTGAAATTTCCTTTCAAAATTGACCAAGAAATGATTATTATTTTAAATAATTGCTTTTTGAAATTATTTTTTCAACACGCAGTCATTTCTAAATTCTTTCAACATCTATTCTCTTCAACATTATTACCTTTTTGAAATATTTCCAGGTCTCCTATCTGAGTGTTATAGATTTGAGGATCACAAGCTTCCCTCAAGAAATTGTTTCTCGCCATCTGGATAGATATTAAAATGGTGTAGGGTTGACTTCTCATTACCAATGATGGGACAAGCTTTCCAAGGGAAATTTTGTATTTTATCAGGTAATGGACCTTAGTTTACCATAGTTCCCACCAATTCTGTAGAGACGATAAGGTCATTCAGATTTAATCCGTGTGCCTCATGGAGGTCGAAATAGTCAATGTCCGAATATTTTTGTAGCACTTAAAATCCCCACCAAGTATTTTTTCCAAAATAATAAATAATTTTCATGTGAATTTGGTAAAAATAAATAAAACGTTTTTTGTTATATGAAATATATCGAACAAATATTAACTAATGGACGAATCTGTTGATCCCATTTCGTTGTCCATAATATTATTTTTTTAATTCGAAATTAATCTGCTGTTGATAAATTGATTATTCCAGTATTCTGAAGCACTAGAACTAAAATTATTTTGGAAATAGAGAGTTAAACTATTTATTATTTCTGTATTAAAGTAATTAACTTTGAAAAATTATTTTTCAAAGTTAACTTGATAACTATTTACGATAGCAATTACTGGCTTTCGAGTATTCCAGAACTAAAAATATGAAACAGAAATAAAATATTTTGGAAATACATGATTAAATTATTTACTATTTCTAGATCCAGGTAATCAATTTTGAAAAATTATTTTTCAAAGTTAGCTTGGTAGCTTTTTACGACATCAGTAGCTGACTTTCAAATATTATAGTATTCTAAAGCACTATAGCTAAAAATTATTCTGGAAATAAAAGAATTAAATTATTTATTATTTCTATATCCAAGTAATTAACTCAGAAAAATAATTTTGTAAAATAATATTTTTCAAAGTTAATGTGGTAACTTTTTACGACAGCAGTTGCTGGCATTCGAGTATTTCAGTATTCTGAAGCACCAGAACTAAAATTATTTTGGAAATAGAGGATTAAATTACCAACTATTTCTGGATCCAAGTGATTAACTTTGAAAAATAATTTTGTAAAAAATTATTCTTCGAGGTTAACTTGGTAACTGTTTACGATAGCAGTTGCTGGCATTCGAGTATTTCAGTATTCTGAAGCATCAGAATTAAAATTATTATTGAAATAGATGATTAAATTATTCACTATTTCTAGATACAAGTAATTAATATTAAAAAATATTTTGTAAAATATTATTTTTCAAAGTTAACGTGGTAACTTTTTACGACAGCAGTCGCTGGCATTCGAGTATTTCAGTATTCTGAAGCACCAGAACTAAAATTATTTTGGAAATAGAGGATTAAATTACCAACTATTTCTAGATAAGGGTAATTAACTTTGAAAAATTATTTTTCAATGTTAACTTGTTAACTTTTTGCGACAGCATTTGCCGGCTTTCGAGTATTCCAATATTCTGAAGCACTAGAACTAAAATTGTTTTGGAAAGAGAGGATTAAATTATCCATTATTTCTAGATGCAAGTAATTAACTTTGAAAAAAAATTGTAAAAAAATATTTTTGAATGTTAGCCTGGTAACTTTTCACGATTTGGATTTGAATTTTTGGCTCAAAACAGTGATATAGAATATGCTGCTCCGAAATAGCATAAAATTTCTCCATTCAGGTAAAAATAGCTTAATATTGTAGAAAATGAAACTGACTGTGTTCAAATTAGTCAAATTGTAAAAAAGGGAGACAGTTATTAAAGCAAGACTTTAAACTTCATGTGATGCTACTTTTTACGACAGCAATTGCTGACTTTCGAGTTTTCCAGTATTCTAAAACACTATAACTAATACTATTTTGGAAATAGAGGATTAAATTATCCATTATTTCTAGATACATTTAATTAACATTGAAAAATAATTTTGCAAAAATGTATCTACCTATTGAGCTAGAATTATATATATATATAACACATTATAAAAATTATATACTATTTCGTATTACCTCTGTATGAAAATTTGAATTTCTCAAAACGCCCTAATAACTAATATTTTGGAAACTATTTCTATAATATAAGTAGAAGGAAAGAATCTCCTTTCGACAGCAGTTGCTGGTTTTCGAGTTTTCCGGTATTCTGAAACACCACAACATAAGTTATTTTTGAAATAGAGTATTAAATTATCCATTATTTCTAGATCCAAGTAATTAATTTTGAAAAATAACTTAAAAAAAATATTGACCTATTGAACTTGAATTAAAGATTTGATTTAAATTATAAAATTTATATATAATTTCGCATTAACTCTGTATGAAAATGAAAATTCGTCAGGACGTTGTGATAACTGACATTTTGGAAACTATTTCTGTGATATAAGTAAAAGGAAAGAATCTCCTTTCGATGCAAATGGTTCACACGGAGTAAATATTGAAAACTTGCCAGCTGGGATTTCGGAAATAGTAAACAGCGCTGTTTTTCCTGCCTCAGGAGATTTCCTCCATTCCCGGGATCATTACGCTGGGACTTTCGATTAATATCAATCCGGAATTGCGATTTTGTTTATTCTCTTCACTGTGAAGATTTAGTTAATTTCCTAAGCTTGTTCTTTTGACTAAATATAATCTCAAATAACTGAAAATAAGGACGTTCAGAGAATTTGTTTCTAAAACTACAGTTTGTTATACAGGTTGTCTTAGAAACATTGAGCGTTGTTTTTGTTTCTTAATTATTGATCATAAACATATACTGTAAATTACAAATTTGGCGAATAATGTTAATAAAAGGTGCAAAATGTTTTTAAAAAAAAGGCATAAAATGTTTAAAAAAAGATGCAAAACGTTGAAAAAAAGCGCAAAATGCTAGGAAGTCAAATTCTTCAAGAGGTTGAGCTTTTAAAAATAAAAAAAAATTATGCTTTACTTATTGGGATTTTTTTCTACGGGGTCAGTATAAAAATTTAAATTTTGTATTTTATAAAAATTTTAATCCCCTAAAAATTTTAAATTAGTTAATTTCCTAAGCTCACTCTTTTAACTAAATACAATTTAAATGAACTGAAAACAAGGACTATCAGAAAATTAGTTTCTAAAACTACAGTTGTTATATAGGAAGTCTTAGAAACATTGAGCGTGGTTTTTATTTCTTAATTATTGATAACAAACATATAACTGAAAATTACAAAATCAAAAAAAGGCTCAAACTGTTATGAAGTAAAATTCTACAAAGGATTAAACTTTTAAAAACATATAATTTAAATTTTTATAATTTACTCATTGGGATTTTTTTACTTTCTTGTGCGATGTCACTTCAACGTTTCTCATGATTGATTGAATTTCCTTTGCAGACAATATTTCCGTCACTATCATCGACATTTTCAAGCTGGTTAAAAAAAGCAGACAATGAAGAAAACCTTAATGGATCGGTTTTTGAGGGTATAAACGGAAAATTACTAATGATATTTCGCAGTGTGATAAAGCCTCAAGAGGGTTTTTTTGCGCTTTAAATTCGTCAAGGCCAAATATCCTCCCCCTGGTGTTGTGTTGTGTATAGAGGGGGCTCCAGCTCAGGTGTCTTTCCCGTCATCTGACCGTGATTCAAAATGAAGAGGTCCGTCCCAAAACAGCCTTAGTGATGCTTTACAACGGGATGTTAGAATAACTAAATGAATAAGGGTGTCAGTAATATCTTAATAAGCCAGATAACATCTACGGGATTGAGCAATTATCATTGTCCTGTGGTTATGTAACTAGGCTTCAGACACAAAGGTACCGAGTAATATTCTGAGAACATTTCACTTCCACAATGATGACCTCGAACAATAAACTTTCAACATTCATGCAACTGTCGTGGCGCCATCTACCCGCAACCAAAGTCGTCAGATTCACTTGACGCAACAATTCACCCACGCTTGCCATAACGCTTGGCGAGACCAAAAAGTTCTCCGCTTGCCAAACAAAGATGGGTACGACGCATTAGACACAACAGCTACACACAGCAACCCCTCACTCAACCAACCAATTCATCACCACTCAACAACAACGCATATCGTTCGTTAACTCACTGGAGGGTGAGTCTGTAGTGATATCTTAATAAGCCAGATAACATCTACGGGATTGACCAATTGCTTTTGTCCTGTGGTTATGTTACTAGGCTTCAGACCCAAAGGTCCCGGGTTTTATTCCGAGCACACAACACCTCCCACAAGATTGATATAAAACGTGCAGATTCGACATAATCTCGTGTTAAAATATTCGAAGATTATTGTAAAAAGTTATATTTAAAAAAATGTTTTTTTTTTTCAATCTACCCTAGCCAAAGGCAAGGGAAGCATTTAAAACTCAGGTATGAATACTGCATATAGGTTTATTTGCTTAGTGACGAAAATAAATATTCCCCGTGCCTCAGCCTTTTTTCTGCCCATGATTATATTATTATGATTATTTGACCCTCTCATTAAGTGAAGTGAAACATTTTGTAGGGCTTCTAAAGAATAATTGGTCTCGAGGGAATCAATATTTTCTTTCCCATGCTTAAAAATGCGAGTCAGTAGTTTGATTGCTCTGAAGAAAATAATTAAGGAATAATTAATTAAAAATTGTTGAATAAAATAATTTGAGAGTCAGATTCTATTTTTTTTAATTGTTTGTGTTATTGATCAGTTTTTGTTTAGTACTGCGGTTTCAAATGCCTTTATTTAATACCCTTTGTTTCATGTCCATAAAGATAGGAATTTATATTTTTTTTTTCACATCTTCTCATACTTTTGAGTTAAAAAGATTTATATATGCTTGTATTCTCAATGATAATAAATTATTCTAATATTTTGTAGGCTGATAATATAAACTAGGGCTACTAGAAGTTATCTTATACGAATTTAAGGAAGAAGCTATTTTGAAGATTATTTCGTGAATTTAAGTATTAAAAGCAAGAAAAAAAATCTCAAAAATAGGTTGTACATTAAAAAAAAATTTGTTTTTTTTATTAATGATTATGATTTAAAATTATGTTTTTTAATCAAATTTAGGATTTTTAATTAAAAATTATGATTAAAAAAATGAAGAGTCACATCATTTTCTTAAATCTCCTACATACATAAATAAATATCGTAATCATCAAAATATTTAACCCCAATTTTTAAAAAAAAATATCAATATATCAGATTTCTCAGGTTTCAAAAAGTACATTTAGGTAATGATGGCAGTCTATAATTCTGTCGAATGTATTAGCTCAAATATGCTGTAAGAAAACCGGTGGTATTTGGTATGTGTTAGTTAAAAGAGTGATATATGCACTGCATTTGTAGATTTTGCGGTGATAACTTAATAAGATAGATAACATCTACGGGAGATGAGCATGCTTTTGCCCTGTGGTTATGTTACTAGACTTGAGTCTGTGGTGATATCGTGATAAGACAGATAATATCTACGGGACATGAGCATGCTTTTGTCATGTGGTTATGTTAGTAGGCTTCAGATCCATAGGTCCCAGGTTCTATTCTGAGCCAACAACACCTCCCACAATGGTGACCTCGTATAATGAGCCTTCAACCTTCATACAACTAATGTGACGCCATCTACTCGCAACCAAAGTCGTCAGACTCACTTGACGTAACAATTCACGTGCGCTCGCCATAACGCTTGGTGTGACTAAAAAGCTCTCCGCTCGCCAAACAAAGATGGATACGGCGCAGTAGACACAACAGCTACACACAGCAACCACTCACTCAACAAACCAATTCATCATCACTCAACAACAACGCATATCGTTCGTCAACTCACTGGAGGGTGAGTCTGTGGTAACATCTTAATAAGACAGATAATATCTACGGGACACGAGCATGCGTTTTCCCTGTGGTTATGTTACTGGCTTTAAGACCCAAAGGTCCCGGGTTCTATTCCAAGCACATTTCACATCCTACAATCTTTAAAGAGCAAAAATTATTATCAAGTTTAAAATAGTAAATGCAAATGGGGAAATTAATTCATTCAAAGTAGTCACCTCGAAATGTTTTATCCAATTGTTTGATAGATCTGTATTTTTTTCTTTGCACAACGCAAAATAAACAAATAAAGAGACCCTGAGCAACAATTGCTCAAATTTTTATTTTCAGAGCATTTCAAGTCTAATAGTATTGAGAAGAAAACTGAGAATGTATTTTATAGTCTGTTTTCCTTAAGGTATCCGACTACATTCGGATTAAAAAATTTTAAAAATTGGATTATTTAAAAACTATTTAAAACTATGGTTTTTGGATGTACTGTCAATTATATTACAAATTACTATAAATAAAACCAAATTGTTTAAAAATATAATATATTTAGAGAAAAAGGAAAATTTGTAGTAAATTTTAATCAAATTCAGCCCAAATGGTTAACACTCTACACAAAATGGTAATGCAGCGATCCTATTTTTATTTGCACACAAGTTATAGAATGTAAAAATAAATGAAATGAACTGAAACAAAATTTAGAAAAAGTATTGGGATGCAAAGAAGTTATGGACAAAAATATCCGTTTATATGCATTCTTTCAATAAATTCGCAACTTATTTTTTCTAAAAACACCTGTAAATGAAAAAGTATTTGAAATTTAATGTAAAAACCTCTGTTAGATTTAGAGATATCGTGTTAACGGTTGCGAATTTTTATGAAAATTAAAGTTTTGAGAAAATGGAAGTGAAATACAAATTTAAGCTGACAAAATATATTTTGTTAACATTCCCTTGGATGATAGGACAGGCTTTCCTTTTTCTAGAAAAGACAAACTATTTTGGAAAGAGGAAAGTGTGAACTACAAAAAATAGCTACAAATTAAAAATAATTACCAATGTGGTCGATACTCAGTGTTTTTAACGTAGTCGGATACCTTAACTAAAAGCCTCTTCAAGGCCTTCGATGACCTTGTGGTAATGTCTCGGCTTCGCAGTGGAAAGTTGCAGGTTCAAGGCCCGATTCCGCCGAGTAAGTAAGTCGACTTTCCCTTTTCCAAAACAGTTTTTTCTTGAAAAATAGGGGGGGGGGATGCTAATCTATCATCGAGGGTCACATATTTTTCAACTAAAATTTTTCTTGTACTTCGATTTTCTCAAAATTTAAATTTTCGTAAAAATTCTTCACTGTTAACATAATATTTCAAACAGTAATTGAGGTATTTTGATAAAAATTTCAACGCTTGCTTTGAATAATATAGGTAATGAAATGAACCAAAGGTTTTATTGTCGGAAAATATATTTTCATTTATAGGTGTTTTTAGAAAAAATTAAGCTGTGGATTTATGGAAAAAATGCATATATACGTATATATTTTTACCCATAACTTCTTTGCATCTGAATGTTTTTCTTAAATTTTGGTTCATTTCATTCATCATCCTATTCTATAAATTGTGCATAAAGAAGAATAGGATTGCTGCATTACCATTTTGTTTAGAATGTTAAAAGTTTTGGTTAAATTTCATTAAAATTTGCAAATTTTAATGAATAATTCAAGATTTTTTACATTTACAAATAATTTTGATGCACTTATAGTATTTTGCATAAAAATTGTCAATACATCTAAAAACCCTAATTAGAAATAATTTTTAAAAAATCCAAATTTTCAAAAATTTTCTTTCGAACGTAGGCGGATATCTTAACTGTTTCCCTCAGTAAAAGTAAATAAATAAAATAAAATAAGAAAGAATTAAAAAAAGTTTTTAGTGAAACTTGATCCTTTAGATATTAGGATAAATATATGAATTATCCTTAAATATATTAATTTGCTTTAATAATCCTAATCTTATTGTAAAAGAAGTCGAGAATACATAATGTATTTATTAAATACATTTGCTCATATTGAAAATTCATTATACTTGAATCCCTTCATTATTAAACGTCAATCATCAGGAGTATTGAAATCGGACACTAAATATTTACTCCTTCGTAATGAGGAGTCAATAATCATTCGAAACTGGGAATGGTCATACACATCATTAAATCGGCCCAGAATTTAATGATGCACTTTCAAAATATACTCTTATGACTAGCTTCAAACACAGTATTCGGATTGAATTATTGATAACTTTTGCTGAATACGAATTTTAAATCTTTTGCAGTCACATACGAATTGGTGAAATTGAATATTCTATTGAAATTTGTTCTAAGATTTCTGTTTGGCGATTAATATTGATTGGCTAGATAGTGCTATTGCCAAGCTGAAATTAAATTTTATACCGAATGGATTTAAAAGATAATTAAATTTATTTATGAGATAGTTAAACTTTGTTCTGTAGCTATTTGTTTTATAAAGTTAACATACATTGTTTGAGAAATGTAATATCCTTTCTGTAAGACTTTCAGTTGAAGAATATAATACATATTTAATCTATTCCAAGGAATAATCTTTTAGGCTGATGATAAATTACAGACAGATATTAGAAATTAACTTCTATAAAATCTTGATATTTACTTTTATTTTAATGTTTGCTTATATATTTAATATTTTCTAACATTCATGTATTTTCGAACCTTAGGAAACCATTTTCTTTCGAACATTAGACTGATTCTGATAGAAAAATATTTGAATTGCATTTGAAATTATTATTATTTGTATTGTATTAGATTTCTATAGTTTAATGTTTTGGAATACCTGCTTTTACCAGTATTGTAATTTAAAAAATGCTTCGATGAATACTAACTTTTTGTAGGTTACGTTTGACTTAATTCTTGCTTCTTTTAGAATAAATTTTATCATGCATTTTCATCATTGACTAGGATTGTAAAATTTTGTACATTTTTACGTATTTGATAAAATTGCATTATCTTAATATTTTCAAATCAGAATTATTAGATAAGTCAATAAATTAAATTCTAATTTTATTTCCTTAGCATTATTTATCAACGAAATGGAAAAAATGAACTTTAATATTTTATAAAACTGGTAACATTGAGTTATAAAATTTCTAAAATTGTAAAATAATTAAAATAAAAAGCTTTAATGATACATTTTTCACAAATTAAAGAATGTTTTTTTTAAAAAAACCCTTCCTTAAATTTATTATTACGTGAGAACATGGTTTTGTTTGGGGTTTTTGAAGCTTCAAATTGCATTGACAGAAAGTAAAGGGCATGAATCATTAGAAGTTATCACCTGAAGGAGCGCGAGGAAGAAAACAGGAATCAACGCGAAACAGACAGTAAATATATATTGTAATATAATTATAAAGGTATATAACCATACTTAATTTATCTAACTGACAAAGTAAGATTTTTTAATGAGAGAGACGTAGTGTAACGGCACATTAATCTTCCTGTCATGAGACTACTACAGGAGTTAAACGACTGTACAGCTCAATGATTAATTATTTTTAATATTTTCTTTTCATTCACCATAATAATATTTTTGGTTGTTAACTGCAATAATAATTTGATTTGTTATAAATGACGTGACGATGCGAGATTTATTCCGGCGTTGCTGTGGTAACCGTAGAGACTGGAGTCAGCAATATTTAAAAATAATCAAAAACTAATGGGATATTATAATTGAAGTTGTGTTTCGAAATATGAATTTCAATATTAAATAATTCTTCAACACATGAACACATAGCTTTTCAAAATTCTGAAAGTTGACAATTGAGCATTACAATAGTCACGTGATCATTCCAATCCGGATTCTCACCATAAATATTATTTACCAACGGATTATAAGACCCTTAGCACTTTTTCGCCTTCGTTATGGTGGGTTTAATTAAATGGGGGTGAAAGGAAAAACGAAAGGAGGGGATGTTTACAATTAACAATAAAATAAACTGGGTTTACTCGTGGGCTGAATTACAATGAAATAATGCTGTCAGAAACGACACGATATTCCCACACACTGGAAAAAATATCTAGTAAGTCGAAAATCAAGGTCAAAGAATGACGAAGAATTCAGGAAATACGCTCACCCTTAAGCACCTAACCCCTTAATGAAACCCCGCTGGTAGGGTTTGGTTTGGTGAGGGGGTGCCAGTTCAGGTTTCGTCTTCGTCATCTGAAAGCGGTCCAAAATTAAGAGTTTAACCTCAGTCCCAAAATAGCAATAGCGTTGCTTTAAAACGGGACGTTATCAAAATTCAACTAAACTCCTCTTAATGTGATATAATTGTCTAAAAGTGGCTATCTCAGAATACTAGACGAACAATAAATAAATTCTGGATTCGATAAACCTTTTTAAAACTCGATGAGATTAGAGAAAAAAAAATAATGTTCTCACATGATAACTTGAAATGAGTTTTAACATATTTCAGTGCTTTAATTTTTTTTTTATTTGCTTAACTTTATCCGTGTTTCAGGGATGAATCTTTTAAGGGACAAATCTTTCATAATGATAATTACCATTAATAGTTTTTCTTTCTAGAGACTATGGAATTAATTATAAAAAAATTCTATCAACATAATTTAATAATTTTATACAATTCCAAAAAATGCTTAGACATTTAATATAATACCCGAATTCATTCAACATTAGAATTTAATAATTTTTTACTATGCTGAAAAATGCCTGGAGATTCGATAAAAAACCCGAATTCTTCCAACATTAGAATTCAATATTTTTATATTATGCTGAAAAAAGCCTGGACATTTGATATAATACTCGAATTCTTCCAACTTTAGAATTCAATAATTTTAAACTTTGCTGAAAAAATGCCTGGATATTTGATAGAATACCCGAATTCTTTCAATCTTAGAATTCAATAATTTTATACTGTGCTGAAAAATATCTAGACATTTGATAGGATACCCGAATTCTTTCAACATTAGAATTCAACATTTTTATAGTATGCTGAAAAATGTCTGAACATTTAATAGAATACTTGAATTCTTTCAACATTAGAATTTAATAATTTTATACTAAGCTGAAAAATGTCTAGACATTTCATAGAATACCTAAATTCCAAACTTTCCTGTTAGCTAACATATTTTTTTTCAAAAATAAATTAAAACGATGATTATAATAAAAATAATAAAAGTGTGGTTTTTATTCTTTTACTTAACAAATAACAGCAATTTATCAATGTTTTTTTCCATTTCCAACCAAATGCTCTTCTTTTGTTTTGTCAAAATTTTATTCCAATTCCACGAACATTTTTGAAAACAAGAGCAATCCGTCACAACCGTATCACTCTGAAATAACACTGGAAAGAAGTTCTTTTTTAAAAGCACAAGTATTCCAAGAATTTCGATCAATATTATTCAAACACGGAACGTTTCATTTCCGGGTCTTAATTTAGGGCAAAAATATTTACGAAATCTTCTGCAAGTGACAGGCTTAGAAGGCAAAGTTGAATCGGAAATGCATCCTTGATTAAAAATATGATGAAACATGTCTTGAAAATACTTTTATCTGAGGAATACAGAGATAAATAGGAGTTCTCTGAATTATTTTCGATGAAGGTAATGACAAATGATTTTTGCAATAAAAGGAATTTGTTAAAGATGTATAAGAAATATTTTTTAATCAAAAACGCATGTTATCGATTCTTTTTTCTTGTAGTCTCATTCGATTTCCTTCAGAATAACTGAAAAAATGATTTATTTAAGGATATTGACTCCTATATACTTTATTTAGAAAATGATTGGTAGTTTTATGTATATTCTTGTCTTCTTAGACCAATTGCTTTGACTGGAGATTTTTGCTATACTTGATTTCAGATAAATAGATGTATTGTTTATATTTTATAATTTCATGTTTATGATCCCTTCAAATTTCCTGACTAAGCCGTGTGATTTGAATTGTCTTAGATACGTTCAGCTTAACGTATACAAGGACCTTTCTGATATAGATCGTTAAATAATATAAAAGCGAAAATAAAAACGTAAATATCTGGTTCCTCTATTTACGGAGTTTCACAGTATTGTAGCTTCATATCATAAAATATGCTTATATTCTTTGTTAAAAAAATGCTTTATAGGAAATTTAGAAAATTATATACATACATACATACATACATACATACATACATATATATATATATATATATATATATATATATATATATATATATATATTTGATGTCATTTGCTCATATTAGCTAAAATGATCAAACTTCAAATGATATTAGATAGAACACATAATATTCTAAAAACTTTCATTATTAGAGATTTATTTTTTTAAGATTAGAGATTTTATTTTCAGAATATAGCACTTGTGCTCTTTTTTGGTACATAGAATAGTGAAGGAAACGAAAACTGAATTTCATATGCCTTTTTTTCACCGATTATTATTAGTGTATCAATAACTACAAAACCCCTTTTTTATAGTTTTTTTACTTCAATATAATAGCTAATTTATGAAATAAGCCAAAATCGTATATTTTGCTTTGTTTGTGCATTTTTATCTCAAAAACTCTTTGTTTCGAATCTCAATCCGATCCCAATAATCGAATTTCATTAAGTATTGGCATCTATTGAGTAGTGTTATCTCTATTGTTCTTCAAAAAATCTATTTGTTCTATATCTATTTAAAAAAATAATCTATAGTAAATATAAATCTATTTGTATATCTATTTGTTCTTTAAAAAATCAGTTTAGCAGCTTTTTTATAACGCCCATTATTTTATTACATTAGCATTCATTAATTATTATTAAAAATGTATTTTTTCTTTATGGTTTAGCATAGAAATATATTTAATCTATACAATTTTACTTAAAAAGTTTAAGAAATAATATATATACATAATATATAAACTTTAGGAAAAAAATGTAAAGCAGTGAAGCACATAAATGCATCATAAATACAAATAAATCAATATATAAAGAAGAAAAAATTTTAAAAATCCATTATAAATCTGTATTTAACTTAATCTTCATTTTCTACATAAAAGCCAATTTACCACAATCTGAATCATGTCATCATGACATATTACTTTTTTTTCATATTGATGCATTCGTATTCACATTCATAATTTTGGGATTTACGCTTTTTGCTATGGAATCCTTTATGCAGTTGACAGAATTTCGTTTAAATAAATTAACTCTGACAACTTTATTGAGTCAATACTCTTCTTGTTAGTATTCTTACAAATACAGTAAAATAAATGGAATATAATTTGGCCATAACTGACATGTTTATTTGTTTTCTTCTTTTCGTATTGAAATATTTTTGATATTTATTACTTTGAATATTTTTTTTCCCTTTTTAATTGCGCAAAACGCTATATTTTTTAACATAAAAATGTTTTTGTGAATGGCATTTCATTACAAGTATATGCCAAGAAATATATTTCTTTTTTCAGACTGAATATCTCTTTACATTTATTTTATTTTTAACTTGCCGCCTTTGGCGACCAGCTGGTTCGCCATGAGTAAAGCGTTCTAAAATTTTCAATTAAATCACATATTCATTAGCCTTGAAGTAATTCCGGGCATGTATTGGCCTGAAATTAATATTTTCTTTAAGATGATGGACGGAAAGCTCTAAAAGTACACCTTTTCCTAATAATATTCTTTAATTTTATAAATCAATCAGTTTGAACCATCGGGTATGCTTCCAAAATATTAAAAAAAAATTCGATGATGTTGCCAAAATATTAAATATGTTTTTTAAAAGAAAGCGAGAAAGGGAAAAAAGTATTAAATTAATGATACAGATATTGCAAACGATTACATAAATATGCCATTAAGTCGGGATTTCAATGCATATCCTGTCTAAATTCAATCAGGTTTACCGTAAATAAAGAGGATTTATTGACTTAATAATATAGATATTGCTTTGTTTTGCATTTATTTTTTAAAGAAAATATCACATTTTATATTTATTTTGTTTTATCCAGTCATGTGCTGACAGTTGCATTTCTGTAGATTTATTTTGCGATGATAGGTTTTTTTATTTGAACTTCGGGCATTGTTTTCTTTTATTTTATCCAGTCACGTGATAAAAAAATAGTTAAAATATTTCTTTAAAAATTCGTTAAAAATAGTAGCTTAAGTTATACAT
>JAPMOQ010041001.1:652250-681346 GCA_026543055.1 Argiope trifasciata | reverse complement strand
TTCTTGGTCTATTTTATCTTCATCAAAATCGCCCCTGACTTTTTTCTATAAATTTGAATAAATCGTTGTCATGACAACTTTGTGCCAATTTTGAACATATTTATACATCTCCCCTTTCTCAAACAAAAAATAATATTCAATTATGTTTTCACTTATAGCCACTATCTAAATATTTTTAAGTTGTGTTATCATAACCGAGAGCATTTTTTTTATTCCCTAATATGGAATACATAGAATAAATTGTGTATTAAAAACATTTATTTTGTACATTCTTTGCACTTTATCAAAATCCTCCTCTGAATTTTCCATATAAATTTGATTAAATTGTTTCCATGACAACTATATATTAATTTAGATCTCAGATATACATCTATTTGTCCAGAAACAGACTATAATATTCAATTTTATATGTATTTATAGTAATCTAAATATAGTAATTAATTTGGTTATAAAAATATTTGATTGGAGAAATCTTTGACATATTAATTCTTAATCAAAATGAATCCAGTTCGAGCCTTTTGACTGTACGGCTCATATGTACTTATTAAGGAATTAAATTAAATTTCGAATTACTTTTAACCTTTCCAGAAGATTCTTCATTCCAATTTAGCTTTCAATTCAAATCAATTTATAGAGAATCTTCTCAAAGCTTTGACAGAAAATTAGTATTTGTCTTTCAGTTCTACATCCAGTTCAATCTAATTAAATATTAAGTCAACAAAATAAGCTTTGAAATCAAAATTTAAGGAAGAGTTTGATTTGTCGCTTCATAAGTATATTTTCTTTGGATTACAAGATAAGATTTCAAAGTGAATAGATAAAATTTTAATTGGTTGCTATTAGGAATCAAATATATTCAATTATTGTTTTTAAATATAAAAATAATATTGATTTCTTTATGATCAGTTATGATTCCTTTAGTCCTTTATTTTATTGATTGATATTTTTTTAAAATTTATATGAAATATCGTCTGAGAAAAATTCTTTAACTTATTATTTTACTGATCAACATTTTTTTTTTTCATTTATATAAAATATCGTCTGAGAAAAATTCTTCAGCTTATTATTATATTGATCAACATTTTTTTTTCATTTATATGAAATATCGTCTGAGAAAAAGTTTTCAGCTAATTATTTTACTGATCAACATTTTTTTTTTTCATTTATATAAAATAACGTCTGAGAAAAATTCTTCAGCTTATTATTTTACTGATCAACGTTTTTTTTCATTTATATGAAATATCGTTTGTGGAAAGCAACCAAAAATATTTCATATCAGTCACCTTTTATACACTAATTTTACAATTTCCTGATGAATATTTTGATCAGTATAGATTTCCGAAATCTTATTTGAAGTATTGATTAAGTTTAACTTGTAATTATCTAAATTCTAAGCCTAATACCATGATGAATGGTTTGAAGATTTTTGCAATTCAAATTTATTCAATATAGCTGTTAGAAATATTTTATATAAATTAGATCTTATCTGTAATGATATCATTCAAAATGCATTTCTTTGATAAAATTCATATAAAGACTATAATAATATTCGTTTCTCACTAACAGCTATTACTATTAGTAGTAATTTACAGTATCATTCAAATAGAGATCAAAGTATTTCAGGTATGTTGAATATTACTCTCTCATAAGCAAAGATAAAATTAGAAAAGGAAGAACATAATATGCAAATATAATATGATTCATTGATAACAGAAAATTTGAAAAGTCTTGTAATAGCAATATGTGAGGAAATTTTCAAAAGTTATTAAAGCTACTTCTAAATGTGTGAGCTATATAGTTTATGTTTTTGTTGCTAAATATAAATGACTTCATCAATTGTTGATTCTATCATGCGTTTCATTTATTTATGAAATCAGTTTGAAATATCTAGTTTCGTATTTTGCATAAGCAATACTTAATAATTTTCTGCGAAATAAAATATCCTTAGGCAAAGACAAATGTAATTGACCGTAGTTTAAAGTAGATTGCATTTTCTGATTTAAATTATTTAGGATTTACTTAAATTCAAAATATAATATCCTATTGTTTGAAGGAATTTAGTTCACTTTGCTTTACAAATCACAAAAAAATGTCCACTCATAAAGCATGTAAAAGATGTAACATTTCGAAAATTTGTTTTTCTCTTCAACTTGATAAAGAACAACCATTACGCAATTGCATTACGTGTCCGTTAATTTTTACTCACTGAAAAATATTTCGTCAATTATTTATGTCCATATTTCAGGATAATTCATTATACAAAATAGGATCTAAACACTAGACAAGCATCATTAAAAAGGTATTTTGGACTTGAATAAGATATTACCTATTTTTATGTATGTTCAAAATAAAATGATATTTTTTGTTGTTGTAGTGTTGCGTGTATTGTAGTAAGCTCACATGTTCGGTGATATAAGATAGCTCTTACAACAACAAACCAGATCCAGTCATTCCGGTTTTCCACATCAAAAAATTACTGACTATGAATCAATATACAATGCACTTTCAGGAAAAAAATCCCAACACTAAGAAAAAATTATTGTATAGTAATGAAATTTTAGGAATACATTTGTCTAGGTAACATATTTAATTGATTAAAGTTTCAAGATCACAGGTAGAGCCATTGGCGAGAAGAGCCATTTCAAATGTGAAATGTTGGTACATTAGTAACCGGTGTAACCGCCAGAATTTTGAATGCAAGCATGCAAACGTGCATGCATTGTGTCGTACAGGTGTCGGATATCAGTTTGTGGGATGGAGTTCCATGCCTGTTGCACTTGGGCGGGCAATGCAGGGATGGTTAATGCTGGTTGTGGATGATGCTGGAGTTGTCGTCCAATGATGTCCCATACGTGCTCGATTGGAGAAAGATCTGGTGATCTAGCAGGCCAAGGAAACATGCCGACACTTTGTAGAGTATGTTGGGTTACAACAGAGGTATGAGAGCGAGCGTTATCCTGTTAGAAAACACCCCCTTGAATGCTGTTCATGAATGGCAGCACAACAGGTTGTATCACTAGATTGACGTACAAATTTGCAGTCAGGGTGCGTGGGATAACCCCGAGAGTGCTCCTGCTGTCATACGGAATTGCTCCCCAAACCATAACTCCAGGAGTAGGCCCTGTGTGTCTAGGCCGCAGTCAGGTCACAAGCAGGCGTTCACCTGGCCTCCTTCTAACCAACAAACGGTTATCACTGCGACCAAGGCAGAACCGACTTTCATCAGAAAACACAACCGATCTCCACTCCCTCCTCCAATGAGCTCTAGCTTGACACCACTCACGTCTCAAACGGCAGTGGTTTGGAGTCAGTGGAATGCACTGTACAGGGCACCTGGCTCGCAGCTGTGCTTAAAGAAACCGATTTGTAACAGTTCGTTGTGTCACTGTGGTGCCAACTGCAGCTCGAATTTCGGCTTCATACGCAGTACGATTAGCCACAGCCATACGCCAAATGCGACGGTCTTCCCTCTCAGTAGTACCACGTGGCCGCCCAGGACCTGGTCTTCTTGAGGCAGTACGTTCCCTTGACCACTGCTGCCAATACTCATGCACAGTGGATACATTCCTGCCAAGTCTTTCAGCAATATCGCGGAAAGAAAACCCACCTTCTCGTAGCCCTACAACACGACCTCGTTCAAACTCAATGAGCTGTTGATAATGGCTTCTTCGTCTTCTCAGAGGCATCCTTGACTAGCATTAACAAACTACGTCAAATCTCAACTGTAAATAACGATCACGAACCTTACAGCGCTTATTTAAAGCAAACCTCATTTGCATGTTCATAGTGTCGCTACTAGCGCCACACTTACGCGCGTAGCTCGAAATTTGAATCGACGTCATCTTTCAGATGTATAAACACACCTACCAAATTTGTTTATCTAGCACAGCTCCTTCCTAGTGTTGGGATTTTTTTCCCATCACTGTATAATGTTATACATAGTTGATATACAGTTTCATATCAAAAACAATTTATATTAAACTTTCTTTCCTCTAATTTGATTGAAAGAATCAAAAATCCTCAAATATACTTTTATAAATTACTATCGCCAATCACCGGTTTCGTTTATGTAATTAATACTGCTCATTGTGGCTGCCTTACTTTTTCAGAAATCACCACCTGGGTCCGACAAGACATCTGTTATACTTGGACGTGGGTCCTTGTGCATGAATGGTATGCGGAAAGTCGCCCTGGACTGTTTTAGTTGTATTTGGCAACAGGAGCGATCAGACAATTCTCGCTAGATTTTGAAGTGGACACACTCGTGTACAACGTCATGTAACGGGCCACAAAGCTTATCCCATACATCAAAATGCAATGCGACTCAAGCTGCTCCTGCCCACATTATGGCCTGCATTAGTTACAGTTAAGGCCACCTGTTATCGAGTCCTGAGGCAGTGTTACATTATGTGAAGGCGTTCGGGCTCATGGACCTGGTTAGATATTACTATCAACCAGGGGGGATAAGCAATATTTATGTAATTATTAAACTTTTTGACCTCTAATTTGATTGTGGAAATCATAAATCATCAAATATATACTTTTATAGGATAATCACGAATCATCAGTTCCATTTATGTAAAATTTATTTCATAGTTTGCTCGAATATAAATGATTATAAAAAACTGGGAAGGTAAACAAAAGTTTTCAAAACTTACAATTCAACTTATGCTCATGGTAAGATAATAAAAAAGAAAACAAATCTTTTATTATGGTATCTTTCATATGTTAAAAAATAACATAGAAATTAAGGTACTCTTTTATTTCAAACGAATTGAAATTAAAATTTAACTTGTAAGAGCATTTTTAGATGCTCGTATGAAAAATTAGTTTTTATCAAAGAGCTGACATAATGTCAGTTCAGGTGTCATTCTAATTAGTTGACCGTGGTTCAGAATTACTTGGTCCATTATAAAATAGCCCTATCTTTGGTTTGAAATGGTATTGCTTTTAATATAAGTGAACAGACAGGATGAAAAAAATAACAACCTGCCAATCCTATACATTATATCAGCATTCATTTCATTCAAATTTCTAAAATTTATCATGAATAGATGGCAGATAAATAATCAATTCTAGAAATGATCGTTATTGAGGATATTGCGTTTCTCTACCATTGTATTTTGAATTGTCTTCACTATATTGCCACTTTTCGTAATAAGACTTTGACAAGAAAGAAATTGTGTTTCTGATATTTTACAAAATATGCTAATTATCATGAAATAATTAGGGTGAAAAGCATATTTAAAGGATTTGGATAACTCTAAATCTTTTCAAATTTACGAAGTGTTATTATTTTCCAGAATTACTGACTGTACTTTATAATTAATTCCGCAATGAAATGTTCTTGTATTGTTTCATTACATCTGTTCCAAAATTAATTCATAACTGAATAATTAAATACTACTAATAATTGGGAAAATGGTATTATTAATATTTAATAAAGCAATTTTGGTCTTGAAAATAGATCAAAGCTAATTTATTTTAAATGCATGGGTTTCTCTACCCTGATTAGAATATATAATAAATGTCGAAGAGTTAGCTAAAATTAGAATCCTTGGATAACATTTACCACTTATTAGATTTTGAAGGTGTTTACGTAGGAATAATTAAATACGTTCTGTTAATTATTGATGGAGACCAAAATGAAACGACCGTAATCTAATTTTAGTGCTGTTTACCTTGAAATCTCGGTTGCAGTGATTTGGAATGATTCTTTTAATAAGTTTGTACGAATGTCGTTGGTTTAAGGTTTAATTTGTTTTGCTGGTAAGATATTGAATGGTTTTGTTGAAGCAGATTAATTGAATTTCTAATTTTCTGGGAAATGCACAAGATAGCTTTATTTTCAAAGTAAATTTTTTAATTACCTGAAAATGAAAAGAATTAATTTAAAAAATTTACCTGATTTTTTCTGATTTCATGCTACAATTTTTCAACCTATTTGTTCCTATATATATATATATATATATTTGGGGATTAAATTAATTTTTCGAATGACAAAAGTCTAAATGTCATGCAGTATTCTAAGGAATTTTAGTATAACTGTGTAAATAAATTAAAAAAAGACTTGTTTGAAGACACATGCTATAGATAAGAAAATTATAGAAAATTGTTGAAATTAATAAGCTGATTTAATAGTTTCTGACGGTAGAAGGTTTCCTATTTTGCTATTATTAAAAATTCAAACAATTAATTGATGTTAGTATTATTCTAATTTCTGTAGAACCTTTTCATCAACAATTCACACAGTACGATTTGTTTTGATAAGTTTTACGTTCATCTTTTTAATACAGAAAATTAAAAAAAGCAAGCATATTTTACTAATTTTTTAAACAAGATCTTTGAATTTTCAATATATTAATAATTTATAATTTATTTAAAAACCGTTATACAAATATATATATCTTAATGGCAACTTTTAAAATAGTTAATAATATATTAATAACAGGCTAGTATTATATAATATATCAATGGAAATAATAATGTATGCTTATAAAATGCTAACCTATATGTTGAAGAATATGCCCTTATTTCTTATTACATAATTGCAACAATGGCAGCAAACATGTCAATGTACGAAAGTTTCAGCAGACAGCTTGATTCTGCTTTTCTACCGATGCCTTCAATTCAACATTTCCCTACTTAAATAAAAGTAATGTAATTTAAATATTTAGAAATCTGCATTTCTGAAATGCTTTATCAAAAATGAAATGTTGAAAATTTCCGATAAAATAGCTCATCATCTAAAATATTTCAGCCAATTAAACGATGATATCGAAAATAAGAGTCTTAAAACTGATATCACTAAGTTAAAATTCTACATTAGTGGCCTTAAAACATTTTATAGGAATTATTCTATAAACTCTGTTTACTTAATTAACTTTTCGTGCGCTGTCCAACTCTATTTAAGCGAATCATTTCAGCTTCAGCCATTTTATTCAGGACGTTATCCACGGTTTCTAGTTTGTTGGAATACCCGAAAACAAGGAAATAGTTTGCGTCAACGTTTAGGAAGTTATTCGCCAAAGTTTGCGCTTCCACTGAAGCTGTTTTAGGGCCCTTTTCTAACAGGGGGCTGTATTAGTTATTCAAGTACCGGCCCATCTGCATTTTGAATTTCATTAGCATTGAAACGAAGGTGAGTTAAGCTTACGAGAAAATTTATGTAGAATGTTGCGACTGGATATTGTTAGAAAAGGTGAAAAGCACTTTTAAGTGGGGGAAATCGGATTACTTCCCTAACTTGTTCGTGACGACGAGTTAGTGTGGAAAATTCAACATGTAATCGAGTCTGTTTAAAGAGAGTCCTCTCGAAAATCTCCCTTATAAAGAAACTTCGTTAAATATGAATTTGTAAATTAAGCTATATATTGATGAGAAAATTCATCCAAATACGAGTCTATCTGCCCGAATTTCTGACAAGGTATCGGACTATGTTCTAAGGAAAATTTTTGAAAAATTGGATTTTTTAAAAACTATTTAAAGTTATGGTTTTTAGATGTATTGCCAACTATAATACAACAAATTTAATTCAAAATATAATATATCTTGCGAAATAATAACGTTTATAGTAACTTTTAATAAATTGTAATCAAAACGCCTAACACGCTACACAAAATAGTAATGCAGCATTCTTATTTTTCTTTGTACACAAGTTATAGAATATAACGATGAAAGAAATGAATTAAAATCTTAGAAATATTTTGAGATGCAAACAAGTTTTGAGGAAAAATGTATGTATATATGTATTTTTTCCACAAACTTACATCTTAATTTTCTTTAAAAACACTTGTAAATGAAAAAACATTTGACCAACAATAAAATTTTTGGTCCATTTCGTTGCCCATTTTATTTAAAGTACACGCTGATTTTTTTTATGTTAATTCATAGAATGTTATCTTTTTATGTATTTATTTTTTGTTAAGATTTAG
Organism: Argiope trifasciata; assembly: GCA_026543055.1. Lineage (NCBI taxonomy): Eukaryota > Metazoa > Arthropoda > Arachnida > Araneae > Araneidae > Argiope > Argiope trifasciata. Next base: position 673,412 of record JAPMOQ010041001.1, on the reverse strand, counting down.
TGCCGTTGAAAAAGAAAATTCTCCTTTTTTCCTTCTACCATTTCGTTAGCATATACGACCTGCACCAGCATATACGTTTTGAAACAACTGTAGGGCCCATTATCTATATCTATACTTATAATATAGCTCTATGCGTGTGTGTGTTGGCGCTCTACAGGCCAGACCGTTGGTCCTACAGCTACCAAATTAGATACATGTATACCTTGGAGGTCGGCAATGTGCACTTAGGAGCCCTTTTTTCAAATTTTTAATTAGAATTGGAATTAATTAAAATTTAAACGAAAAATCGACGTTTTACAGCTATAACTTCCGGAAATATTATCGCACAAACATGATTTTTACATCAATTTAAAGATTAAAAATTAGTTTTCTAATGGTATCAGTGTTTTAATGACTTAAGCTTCTATTTTTAACGAATTTTTATAGAAATATTTTAACCATGTTTTTTTAGCACGTGACTAGATAAAATAAAAGAAAACAATGACGGAAGCTCGGATTAAAAAAAAAAAACAACTATCATCGCAAATTAAATCTAAAGAAATACAACTTTCAGCACGGGACTGGATACTAAAAAAATAAATGAAAGGCAAAGGATTCGATGATCGTTTACAATATTTAAATCATTAATTCAATAAATTATCTTTATTTATACAGGATATGTATTTAAATTCCGGTCCAATGGTCAATTTGTAAAATATTATTGATAGGCAAATATATTGTTTAATACTATTAATTTGATCAAAATGAAGTAAAAAATTACATTTTATGTAGCTTGAGTCAAACAATGCATTTATGAATAATGAGTTCCAGATTTCTTCATGCTTTGCTCAGAGCCATATTTTACAAAATATTTTTATTAATATTTTAAATAAAGGTTGCTACATCAATCAGCCTTCTAAGTCAATAATTAAAACTGACTGATTTATAAAATTAAAGAATATTATAAGGAAAACGTGTTCTTTTATAACTTTCCGTCCATCATCTTAAAGAAAATATTAATTCCAGGCCAATCAATGCCCGGAATTACTTCAAGGCTAATGAATATGTGATTTAATTGAAAATTTTAGAACTCATTACTCATGGCGAACCAGCTGGTCGCCATAGGCTGCTAGTACTATATATTTCATCCTAAAAATGGTTTTTGTAATAATAACGGTGTAATTATAACAAAACCTTTTCGTTCGTTGAATGTTTTGGGATAATTTTTGTAAAAGAATTATTACAAAAAAAATTAGCAAAAATGTTACAAAATATACAACAACCGGTGTAATTATTGCAAAAACCATTTGTAAGCAGAATTGGTGTAGTTTTTGAGATGTATTGATAAACTGCAAAGATATCCTTCTAGAATATTAAATGCCTTGTATATCTCGAGCAGTGGTGGGGAAACTTTTTTAAAACGGGCCATTTGTAATAACTAGACGATCGTAGCGGGCCAAAGAATAATGCTTAATCGTTAAAAAGTTTATGTGTTCTATAAACATATACATATATTATTACATACACTTATTATTTTAATAGTAAAAAAGCAAAAGGTATGAAAATTATAGCACAAAATATAAAATGAATTTAGTGTAGTTCTTGATGTGAAGTATTATCACTTTATTTTCTGGTGTCATTACTGGTTGATGGTGCATGAGAAAAATGAAATTGAGACTGATTTATCAAAATTTCATCATAGTCTGGTTCCATTTGCGAAGCAGAAATTCTTAAAACTGATGAAAGGTGCTCATCTGTAATTTTGTTTCTTAGAGAAGTTTTCCTAAGCTCCATTGTTGAAAAGATTTGTTCGCATATATAAGAAGAGCCGAACATCGTCATTATCTTCATTGCTAACTAATGCTCTTGCGCGGGTGTTAGTTGAGGCAGTGGGAGTTTCGGGGATTACACAAACAATTACTCGAGTCACTGCGGGTCGTTGCAGATGACTGACTAAGTCGCTAACTAACTGATCTTCGGGCGGCCTCGCTTGTATTCATACCTACCTGCAAGGATTGTTCGGGAATTGGAGTTTTGCTGTTCTTTCGGAAAAACAGAACAATGAATCGAAAATGCGAGAGTGTCTGGAAGTTTCGAGCGAAGAGGAGTCAGCTGTTTGGGTCGGATGGATTTGTTCCAGAATACTATTGTGTTTTGAATATCCCCGCAGGTAGTTTTTATGCGGGTCGTCAAATTACGAAGTAAGAATGCGTTCAAACATTCTCACGACGGCACTCTTAAACGGGCCGGATTAAACCTTTCCGCGGGCCGGACTTGGCCCGTAGTTTCCCCATCACTGATCTAGAGCTATAAAAACAGACTCTTAATCAGATGAATTTGTCAACATTCGAGTAGTGCTCAGTTAAATTATTTGAGTGATGTCTTTTTTTCAAGTGTTGAACTGCAGGGAATTCTTTCTGAGAGCTTTGAGTAGCTACCGTTTTTTTAACTGAATTATTGATATTAGGGTCCTGCTTATTTCAAGTGCAATTGTATGTAATCTTCGAAAATGTTTTGATGCTTGAAATGGGAATTCGCATGGTTTTTTTCCCTTTCTGCGCCTGGTAAATTTTTCAAAGAACAACCTAAGGCATGCTTTTTAATGTTTCTCTATAATAGCATGTAAGTGAAAAAATAAATATAATATATATTTAGAAGTATTTGATATATCAGATCATTATACAGTAAAAGCTCCTTATTCGCGCTTCCTTCATTCACGTTTTCACTATTCGCGGATTAAAAAAATGCGACCCCATTCCTATATTCGCGGCTAAAACTTTCTTTATTCGCGGATCTAATAAGTACATGCATCATAATAAAAGGATTCCAATGGGTATCCAACCCAATATCCTTTGTAAATGCCGTCAAATGGACTAATGAAAAAAAGTATAATAGGTATTATTACATCTTTGCCTAAAGTACGTTGTTAAATGATACCGCCGAGGACTTTTGACATAACCTTCGCCGCGATCGGTGTTTTTGAGAATCTAAACAAACAGAATGAAAGCAACCTTATTACTCAATGAATAAAGTATAGTTGTAGAATTAACGACTAAGAAATAAGGTAGAACTAACGATTAAGAAATGAAAATTGACTCATCTCCTTCCGAAGATTCATTTGAATCTGATGCAAAGAAGGCAGATTTCAGATTATTTTATCCATTTTAATGTAACGATTAAAAAATGGAGCGAACTATACGAATTCAGAATGGATGACTCAATTGAATACATTAATCCACCGGAAACATGAATAAGAAAAATTAATAAACAGGAAATAATAATTTATTATATATTTGTTTGTTTTTTTAATTTATTTTTTCACCTAGGAACGTATCCGCTATAATCCCGTATAAATTACTTTTCCGTATTCACGGTTTCTGTATTCGCGGCATATTTATGGAACGTATGCCCCGCGAATAAAGAGCTTTTACTGATATATCATTATATACATACATAAGACATCGCATTGTAAACTCATTAAATTATATTCAATACTTGAGATGACAACTCGTTGAGCTACGATACATATGAGTGTAGAAATAAATTTTACTGTGAAACGCCTGATTTCTTTCCGCTGACCCAATTGATAGAATAGGCTATAAGGGCATAATGCAAATAATAAGAAAAATCAAAAATGGTTATTTTTTTCAAGAATTAAATTTAATTAGATTGATTTCTTTTATAAATATGCTCTTGTAGTGGTTTCTTAATAAATAAACCAATAGTAGCCACTAGACACTAGTGATCTTTTTTGGTGGAATGGTTACTATAAGCGGTTACGAACCAAAAGGTCTCAGGCTCGATTCCTACTCTATCCAACCCGCTACATTTGTACTACAATGAACATCTATCGTGGCGCCATCTACCAGCAACAATCGCAACCAAAATAGTCAGACTCACTTGACTCAGCAAAACTCTCACACGCACACCAAAAACGCTTGGCGATAAAAATCACTCGTCTTTCCACAGACTCACTGGCGGGGGACTATTATGGTGATATCTTTAGAAGCCAGCAACAGACCCTAGTCATAACTTTCGTCAAATGGTTATGCTACGCAACTTCGAACCAAAAGGTCCCAGGTTATATTGCCATTCAATCCAACCAGCTACATTGGTGACTTCGGAATATGAAAAGCTGTGGTGGCGCCATCTACTAGCAGTAAACTCAACCAAAGTCGTCAGTCTTACTTGACACAGCAACTCAAAGTCATCAGTCTCACTTGAAGCAACAGTAACTCTCACATGCTTCCCAAATAAGCTAGGCACTAAAAATATTTCGTCTCTCAACCGATTCACTGGTGGAGGAGTATTATAGTAGTATATTAAGAAGCTAGTAACAGCCACTAGACCTTAGTGATCGCTTTTGTCGAATGGTTATATTACGCGGCTACCAACCAAAATGTCCCAGGTCCGATTCCCACTCAATCCAATTCGCTCTCTGAATATCTCACTTTACTTTGTGAATATCATTCAAATTATTTCTAAATTCAATTATTTCTGTGTACAAATACCATCTAATTAATCTATTTTTTTCTTACATTCTAAAGAATCGTATAAAAATGAAGCGTTCTCCGATAGTTGAAAACTTTCATTCGAAAAATAATTTTTAAAAGTAGACTTCTAAGTTTAAAGGAGCCGTTCTCTTTGATTGATTTTTTCGTAAATAAGTTAAAGTGAAAAGTTATCCAAGCGCACTGTTAGGTCACCGCTCTGAGGTGCAAATTATCTGACTGAAACTTCTATTTATTGGTTGGGGCCATTAAAAGAACAAGAAAGGCGTGAAATGAATTTGCTGAAACTAACCAAAAAGCTCTAATCCAAGAGCTCTAAATTTACTCTCGAGGTGAGCTCGAAGCTGATCAACTTATTTCAGTTTCTTCACGTATTCCAAATTGTACTTTAAAATCAAATGTAAGTTATGTTATGCATTTATTTCCAAGAAGATGAATTTGATTGCACTTATCCATAATAGATTCAAATAGAAAACAGAGATTAAAAGGTTCATTTGACTATTTTATGCAAAAATATAATTAAAAATAAAATTTTGCTGTTTAACGATATCCCAAATTATATACATTAAAAAAAAGTAGAAGTTAATTAGAAATTAAGATTATATACATTTTTTTAAAAAAAAGAGAAGTTAAGAAAAATATCATTAAAAATAACTGTTTGCTGTGTAACGACTTTCCCAAATTATAAACATTTAAAAAAAGTAGAAGTTAATTTTAATTACGAAAAATGCTAAGAATAAAAATAAAATTGATCATAATAATTGAATATAATAATAATTTCATAAAAATAAAATAATTCTAATTAATAAATTGATGATGTCGTGTCCGTGTTTCAACGGAAAGGGGGTGCAGTAGCTTCTGAGGGTAAACCCACTGAGCACCCAAAGGGCAGAAGTCATACTTCAAGCTCAAATGAAGGTGACACACACATTCGCTTGCACAACCCCTTTTTACAGGGGTCACACTCATACATCTCACAGAAGAGCAACCATGCTCGAACCACGAATCGAATCCGGGACCCCCAGATCACGGGAAAGACACGCTACTCGTATGCCAGGGCGCCGGCATTATTATAGTTTAAAATAATGATTATAAATAATTATCCTAAAAATACTTTTATGAAAATATTGAGCTATGCACCAGTAATTAAATAATTTAATGAGTTAAAAATAAATAATATAGTCAGTTAATTTACTAAGGAATAGGGGATATAAAATATATTTCATTAACCATCAGTAAAGTCAGAAAGTAGGAATATACATAAGTAGCAAGAAAAACTAAAAGTACATTTAAAAAATAGAGTTTTATCTTTAAATTTACAGAAATTTTCATTTTATGAATGATAATTCACAACTACGCGAAAAGAAAATTCTTAATACGAGAGAAAAAACGTTTAAATTAATGACTTAAACTGGAAACATTCAATTTATCTTTTTTAAAAAGGGTTCAAACATCTTTTAATAACAAATAAAAATAATTACAGTTTAATAAACTCAATTGTTGTGAAGATATCGTTAACAAATGCATAAATACAAACTGCACTGTCATAAACTGAGCAATCTATTATACAAAAATTAACATTTCACCTGTGATCTTTTGTTAAAAAAATGTTAAAACATTTGGTTTTTGAATCAAAATATGTTTTGGAGAATTTGACATATAATAATCTGATATAATACTGATAACAGATATCTTTCTTTTAAAAGAGATAAATACTCTTCTGAAGTGCTATTATTTTGTGTTTAACAAATTAGAAGAAATTTAATCTTTATAAACCAAATTATTCCCTACCAGCGGGTGACCGAGCTCCGCTCGGAGAAAACAGGTATCGAAGCTAACTCGAAGATTTAAATTTTCAATTGTGATTTATCAAAACAATACATGCCATAAGAAAATTTGCGAAACCATTGGTGAAAAGATAAAAGGTTAAAGTGCACCATTGTAAACTATTCTAAACAAAGTTAGAGTTTGGAAAGGGAACTATTCTATACAAAGGTAAAGTAAAGGTAAAGATTGAAGTGTGTTGAAGTTTAATATTTTTGACAAATTTATTTAGAAAAACCAAACATATATACATACATAAGAAACATATTATAAACCTATAACAGCATAACCATAAAACTTTATTAGTTCGCCATATTGGCTATAGATGGCAGCACGTTACCGCTTGAAAATTTAAGTAGCCATTATGGTGAACTATTAAAGTCTGAAAATATCCTATCTGTAACTCCGAACTGCTCGACCGTGGCGCTTCAAAACCGGCGCCAATCGATTCCTCGTGGCCAAAAACCCCAGACCCCCAAGTTTACCGGAGTTTATTGATTCTGGGGCGATTTTCGACTTGGCAACCATACCTCGTATTATAGTATTAGATAGATTACATAAATTTATTTAGAAGCTTACTAGTACAAAATAAAAGATTTTTATCACTAAAATCGTAAGATTAGTTTTCTAAATAATTAATATTAAATTATTAAATACCTTTGCTTGGTAATAGATTTATATTGTTATACTGATAATTAATGAAAAATTTCTATTAATTTTCATCAAATTTTTATCAAGAACTAGAAGATAGTATGAATAATTGAAATGTTTTTGATTTTACCATATACTTTTTGATTAATATTTCTTTTTATTAACATTATGTTTGATTATAAGTTGGTACACAATTCATAAATTATGCCTTAATAATACGTCGTATTTTTCAAAATATTTTGTGGAGAATATTTAGACTTGGAGCTATTAAATGCAGTATTAATGTACTTCTTAATTAGAAAGTTCTGTATTGGTAGTTTTTCCATATATATATTAAACCAATAATTTAAAAAAAAAGAAAAGTAAAGAATATACCAGCAGCAGGGGAAGATATCTTAACTAAAGTGTCTTATCCCTTATTCGATTTGAATATTGTTACGCCAGTCAGAGAAATAAATTAATGGAAGTTCTGAGCGCCATCTTTTGAGTTAGTAACGGAAAGGCTATATTATTTTTAGTTAAAGGAATTAATATTTCATCATTTCTTTTTTTACTAAAATATCATTATTGCAGTAATTTTTGGGAAATTATTTGTAGCTGCATTCACTCTATACAATGATTATTTTTTTTACAAATTTTAACCTTCTCCGATTCCGAAATAATTTTTAGTTTCGATTCCAAAATTTAGTTTCGTTTCCTATATTTATTTAATTTGTGTTTGTTTCATAAATAGGTTTTATATCATTATGTTTTTATTTTTGTTAACTTTTTGCAGTTTAAATCCGAAATCCCTTTTGATGTCGATTCTGACATAATTTATTTCGTTGGCAAAATAATTTTTAGTTTCGTTTTTTGAAATAATTTAATTTTTAATGATTTATGAAAATCGGTCTTAATTATTGTATGCTTTTATGGTTGATTACCTTTGTATATATATAAATAATAACTATTAATTTTTAAAAAATTTTAATCTTGTTCGAATCCGAAATTATTTTTAGTTTCGTTTCCACTTATATATATATATATATATATATATATATATATATATATATATATATTTGCTGTTTCGATTTAGTTCCTGTTTTATTCTTTGTCTTCATATATACTGCTAATCAGTCTTTGTCTTTGTTTTTATGACTACATTTATGAACTCTTGTATAGAACCGGTATAAAATACAATTAAGCAATGCATTTAGTAATTAAGAATGAATTTCGTAATTATCACTCTAAATATTTTATGTTCGCCAGCAGTTAAAAAAAACCCTCAATTCGTTTATTATCCCTTTTCTACTTATAAGCATTATTAAATGACCTTTTAGTTAAGAGTTGATTTGTCTCATTTCTAGAAAAAAATTAACAATACTAATATTTTCAATAAAATTCAAACAAAGAACATATAAAACCACAGAGAACAGACGCCTTGTTAGCGAAATTTCACAAAATTGAACAAACACGAGTCAGCAGAAATAATAACAAGAGCTGAAATCTCCAAGAGGGAAAATATTCCAAAGAGATTTAATCCGCTTAGAATATATTTTTCGTTATTCTAAACATTCCGAAATAAGTCAGTATGAAAATATTATTCTCGTTTGTCCTCCACAGTCAGGTTAGGGAAAAGATTAATGTAGTTTTCACTCTAGAAAGACATCGCGAAGTTTCCAGCCCCCTCTCTTTCTGTGGTTGTTGTAGAAAATTTCGATCCTTCTTGGTCTTTTGTTCCGCTTTCGCACCCTGTGGTGAGGCATAATAGGGTTAGAAATGTGGCGGGTAACCAGTTAACGAGCGACATCAGTCTGAGGAACATGTTCGTTGGCTGTTTTGTTGTTCAACAAAGGATCGATTTTTTCATTGACTTTCATAGGAATTCTGAAATTAGATGGCTAAAAAACTTATTTGTTGAAAATGAAAGCAAAATATTTTGTCCATTATTTACATGGGCATGTTCTGTAACCTTAATATTATCAACTAAAGAATAAGAAATATATAGGTGCTAGTTTGTAGTGGTAACCAAAGAGGTCTATCTATATAAATAAAAATGAATGATTGTCTATATGTCTCTTATGCCTTCCCTCTGTTCTGTTATTTCTAATGCTTGGTTAAACCATGCCGAATGAGAAGTAGCTCTTACGATTGAAGGCAGAGTGTGCGCCTTTTAATGTTAACGAGTACCGTTAAGGTGAAAGGACGACTTTGCTTCAACACTCACGCTACAACCCTTTCTGGAAGGTGGTCAAATCCATTCCCACATTTATTCATCCATCCGCAAGTCAGAATTTAGATCCAAATTAGAGACCGACTCATCAAGGATTCAGTATCAATAGAGGTATCATTTGTTTTGGGAACTTGGAGGACTTTGCAGTTACGGCATATTGAACGGGCTCCAACTGCCATTAGCTAACACAACGATTTTTGGCTAAGACGAGGACAGAACTCACTACCTTTCGGTTACGAGACTGACGTTCTACCAACCAGGCTACCACGGCAACTCCTAAACAAGTCATCCGATTACAATGAAACGTGGTCAGCTTATTGTTTACATCTACGGAATGGTTATAGGGATAATTCAATGACATAAATTGGAAATAAAAAATTCGAATCTCTACTTCATCTATTTATCAAGGATTGATCTTCAAATGATTTGCAGAGGAGACAGTAGATTCTGTAGAAATGCTAAATCAAAGTTAAAGGCTAATATTTTATGGCTATAGCATACAAAATGTCGTGAAACTTATTCTCAGAGGTAACAATTTTATTGTACATTATGCGAGAAATTTTTGGGTTGATCAACCTTGAAAATTTTAAATTTTAATTAAATTTTATCGTTTTTTTTAAGTAATTACTAACAATATTGAAGTACAAATAATTTTGCACCATCTTGTCAAAAACTATCTTTTCAGCTATATTAACGATTATATTGTATAAATATATTTTCTATGTTTAATCAATTTTGATAACATTTTCTAAAATTAATTTTAAGAATTCTGAATGAATATTAACATTTTGCATGCGAGCAACGTACTTTTACGTTTTTTGCAGTTTGTCATTGGAGCGCGGGTCACGTAAAAATACGTATTTAGTAGAAATACGACCGCTGCGAGCGTAAGTTAGCGGCGAAGTATATCCGCATGCCAAGTGTTAAACGAAGCACGAGATGCACTAAATACTTTCTTTCATTACCGTTCTGAAAGAACGCCAAGCTTTGCAATTCTAAAATAGTACACAAATATAATATATAAAAAAGAGTATTTGTTTGTTCGTATTTTATATATTGTCGTACCATTCATCCAATATCGATAAAACATTGCCAAGTTATTGATTTATTGCACTTAATATCCTTATTTTTTCGGCGGCATCTACGTCCCCGATGCCAGCTAATTTTGAATAAAAACATGGAATAAAATAAGTAAGAAAACAATTTACTTATGGAAAATCAAATAAAAGTACTATGCATATTATTTACACGTGTGAGTTCTATAGACTCGCACATGTAAATAATATTCATAGTAGTTATATTTAGGTGTAAATGCTTTGCAAAAGCCTGTCAGGCGTCGTTGTGGAAATAACACACCTTTAGAGGATCGCTATGCAGTCCTCGTGGTAAAGAGGAACAGAATTTAACTCCTGGCCAGATAGTTGCAAACCTTGCAACCGTTACTGGTACGCATGCTTCTGCAAGAACCATCTCACGGCGATTAAATCAAGTTGGTTCACTGTTCGTTGTATCCTACTTCAACCACGCCTTCTTTGTGAGAGATTACGCTGGTGTAAGGAACATGTTGGTTGATATATCCGAAATTGATCTAGAGTAATGATCTCAGACGAATCTCGTTTCAGTGTGACAAGTGGAGTGCATTGTGCACCACAGTTTGTTAGGGAACATGACCGGCAGTGCCCAAGTGTGATGGTGTGGGCAGGCATCATGCACAATGGCAGAACACTGCTTCACATCTTTGAGCTGGGAAGCGTTACATCACAATGGTATTGCAGAAAGATTATTTTAGATTATGTTTGTCTTTTAAAGTGTTCTGAAAGTCCCTGTTTTTTGTTTATTGACGATAATGCATGGGCACATAGAAATGCTGAGGTATAGGACACATTACAAAATGAAAATATTGTGCATATGCAAAGGCCTGCTTACTCTCCTGACCTAATAACATTGAGCATGCTTTGGATGCTCTTTGCAGACGAGCTTAACAAAGAATCATTCTTTCCTGAAAAGTGCAACAGCTCAAATTCTCCTTGAAACAGGAGTGGGACAATATTCCCCAAGAACTCATAGATAGTTTAGTAGAGAGCATGGAGAACCGATGCAAAATATGCATTAGTATTCATGGTTATCACACATCTTACTAAGGTACTTATTTCTGCATCATTTTGACCTGAAGATCAATTTTTTTCTTGGGCAATCACCCAAGAAACCTCTTTTTTATTTTTAAGCTTTTTAATTTTTTGATGTAGCGATATCTGCAAAATTTTGCAGTATAATAAATGCACATCCTTCCGATTAAATAAGCACTTGGTTTCATTTCTTGAATAATTGTCTATATTTGATTATTTCGAAAAACAGAAATGTTTCTTAACAGTTATCAAGCAGTGTACAATATTTTCACCTTTTACATTTCTTACACGTGGGAGTAAAAACTTGAATAGAAGCTTTAGCATTAATTGTTTATATATCAATATGTCAGCTGATCATACTTAATTTGAAATTGAGATTTCTCAAAGGGAATATGAATCGCAGGAAACTTCATTTAGATTTAAACATTTGATCATACTTACGTTACTACTTAAAGCAACACTAGGGATATTTTTGTAATTTTGAACTGAGGTGAAATGAGGAGGATGACACCTGAGTTGACTGATCCTTTCCTTGATTCCGCACTAAACCGATGGGTAGACTTTTGTGCTCGATTGATTTAGGGTGCACTATTCCTCCTTTCACTACGGTTCTTCAGTGGAATCAGGTCCCAAATTCGAAACCGATACCTTACCACCAAAAAATTACTTTTTTAAGAGTAAATATAAAAGTGCCAGCATCGAAATACTTAATTGAAAATATCAGGGAAAGAAATCGGGACTGATATATTCGGGTGTAAGAAACTGTGATTCTGTGCTTTGTTGTAAAGGATAAACATCATTATATTTAAAGCTACTGTGTAAATAATTAGTTTAATTATAAACAGCAGAGATTCAGTTCTTAGAATTCATGTACAATACAACAAAGCAGCTAGCGCTCCGATTTAAACTGGGAATGAAAATTTCTACGAGCTGCTAATTAAAACACGAAGAGTTCAACTAACACTTCTTCAATCACAGCGCAAGGCTCTGAGATCCTATTCCTGGAATTTTTCTGCTTTAAGAGAGTTTTATAAAGATCAAATGTGCGTGAATATTCAGTAGAAAAATATGACAGATTTGTAATTCGATGCTTTGTAGCAAAGTATAAACACCATTAGATATAAGGCTATAATGTAAATAATTAATTTAATTTTAAACAGCAAAGGTTCAAATCTTAGAATCCATGCATAATGCAACAAAACACCTGGCGTGCTGCTTTAAGCCAGAAATGAAAATTTCCACATGCTGCTAATTAAAACTCGAAAGTTCAACCAACACTTATTCAATCACAGCACAAGGCTCTGAGATACTATTTTAAGAATTCTTCTGCATAAAAGAGTTTCATAAAGATCAAATGTAAGGGAAAAATCAGTAGAAAAATCCTGACCGATTTGTAATCTGGTACTTTCTTGTAAAGGATAATCATCATTAGATTTAAGGTTATAGTCGAAATAACTAATTTAATTATAAACAACAGAGATTCAATTCTTAGAATTCATACATAACTCAATATATGAATTCGGGCAGAAATCCATAAATAATCCGGAAAAATTCCGGATACATATTTTATTCTGGACTTTGCTCTAAAGAATAAACATCATTAGACTTAAGGCAACAGTGTAAATAATTAATTTAATCATAAGCAGCAGAGATTCAGGTCTTAGAATTCATGTATAGCACAACAAAACATCTGGGCCACCGCTTTAAACCGGAAATGAAAATTTCCATATGCTGCTGCTAATTATAACAAAAAATTTCAATCGGAATTTCTACAATCACAGCGCAAGGCCTTGAGATCCTATTCCTGATATTCTTCTGTTTAAGAGAGATTTATAAAGAACAACCATGAGTGAATATTCAGTAGAAAAACATGGACAGATTTGTTATACAGTGTTTTGTTGTAAAGGATAAACATCAATAGATTTAAAGAATACATTGTAAGTAATTAATTTAATTATAAACAGCAGAGATTCCGTTCTTAGAATTCATGTATAACTCAATAAAACAGCTGGACCTCCGCTTTAAACTGGAAATGAAAATTTCCATATGCTGCTAATTAAAACTCGAAGAGTTAAACCAGAACTTCTTCAATCACAGGGCAAGACTCTGAGATCCTATTCCAAGAACTCTTCTGATAAAGAGAGTTTTATAAAAATCAAATGTACATGAATATTCAATTGAAAAATCCGGGTTTAATTCGGTGTTTTGTTGTAAAGGATAAACATCATTAGATTTAATGCTACTGTGTAATTAATTAATTATAAACAGCAGAGATTTCGTTCTTAGAATTCCTGTATCACACAACAAAACACCTGGTGTGCAGCTTTAAGCTGGAAATTAAAATGTCCACATGCTGCTAATTACAACACAAAAGTTCAACCAGAACCTCTTCAATCACAGCGCAAGGCTATGAGATCCTATTCCTGGAATTCTTCTGCTTAAGAGAGTTTTATAAAGATCAAACATATGTGAATATTCTATAGAAAAATCCAGTCTAATTCGTAATTCGGAGTTTTGTTGTAAAGGATCATTAGATTTAAAGCTACTGTGTAAATAATTAATTTAATTATAAACACCAGAGATTCAGTTCTTAGAATTCCTGCATAACGCACCAAAACACCTGCCGCACCACTTTAAACTGGACTTCTAATCAAAACACGAAGAGTTCAACCAGAACTTCTTCAATCCCAGCGCTTTGCTTCGAGATCCTATTCCTGGAATTCTGCTTAAGAGAATTTTATAAAGATCAAATGCATGTGAATATTCAGTAGAAAAATCTAGACAGATTTGTTATTCTCCAGCGAGGTTAGAACGCGTCGCTTTCTCAACAACTAAGTTTCGTCTTCTCGGAACGAAGTGAAATTCTGGAAATTCTTGCAGGAGAAAATCTGACTGGATCAATTTGGATTCGTCTTGAGCTGGGTATCGTTGAGGGCCTAAAGCTTGGATTTGAGCTCTAGAGAACAAAAAAGGAAGCTAAGCACGTTATCGAAGAAGCTGCTTTCGATTTATGGTATAAAATGAAGAAGAGGAACGGAGGGTAAAAAAAGAATTGGTGAATTCCTTGAAGAACTGAGAGAATAAGCAAAATAAGGTTCTGAGGGAATTTTCAAAGAAAGAATGGGAATTCGCTCAGTAATAGAGCTAGTATTACTGGATTTTTATGTTTTTATTGCTTGCAAAATATAGCAAAATGTTTGCAAGTTTATTTTTTAGCAGTTGCAACTGGACATAGAATCAATAGATTTATTTTAGTGTTAGAAAACAAAGGTTATAAATTGCAACAGAATTTTTAGTATTAGAAGGCTGAGGGTATAAATTACAAAAGCAACACTCGGAATTTTAGCTTCATCGATATTTCATTTCTTTGTTAATTATAATTGGAAAAATTTAAGCAAGTTTAGAGTCTAGGGGATAATATTTTTTATAGAATTATAAGTCTCAAAATTGATATTTTAGAAGAAATATACTAATTTTTTTTACCTTTGAATTTGTTTAAAATTGATGACACTTTGTGAAATTAAGATGAATATTTAACTAAATGCTGTCATTATATATAAAAATCTACCTGTATATTTTCTTCATATATGCATCAGAGTAAAAAAAAAATAGATAACATTTTGGTAAAAATCGATAAAGTAAATAGGACTTTTTCTAAAAAAAAATAATAATATATGAATTATTTGAAACTTTATAATGTGAATGAGAAACAATTTCAAATATTCAAAAACTCCTTCAAATAATTATGTAAAATTTAATTAATTGTTTTTCTTTCAGCATGCTTGCACATTTAAAAAATAATCTTATAAGTAAAATCTGAAGTTCCTTTTAGAAATATTATTAAAGAGTAATGTTGCGTATTTTCTGTACATCTATTATTTTGTTAGAATGATCTAATGGTCATAAAAATTATCAAATGACGACGTGATTTTAGGAGTTGTTTCATGTTAAAAGCATGATTAATTTTGTAATAGAATTGCACAATAAAATATTTTAAACAGAAAAATTGAATAAATTCAGCTTCGTGGTTAGAGAAGTCACACTAAAAGCGGGATAAGTCAAAACGTGAATGCTGAATGAGATTGTGCGGATTTGTAGATACATGTTTGGATCAAATACCAGCAATCAATTAAGCTAGAACATCACACTAACACCATGGATCACACTTAGTAAACTATTTGGGTACTTCCCCGTTATCCGGGAGCAAATGTCGGCAATATGAAGCAAACGCGAGCCAAGTTATCAAGCGAAGCGAATGACAAAACAGGCTGAATTTGGTGGAATTCTACATTATTTGGAGATGTCTCGTAGCGAACAGCTAAATGAAATGTGCCAGTATTTGCCTACGGATAATGATTTATTATTTAGTTTCTCTAAATGATAAAAAAGAGGGAGGGATCATCCTGATACTTTTTCACATTGTAATTAAGGCGTTATTTCTCATCAAATATTTAATTTTGTGACTTCTTTCACTCTTGGTTCTTAAAAAAGTATATCTCTTTCACTCTCTCTCTCTCTCTCTATAAACTAGCTGGTGCCTGGCTCGTTCTTGCCACAAAAGAAATAATATTAAAAAGAATAAATATTGTTTGGAATTTGAAATAGTTTTCTTATTTAATTAAGAATGATATTTATTTTCTTGTCGGCAATGAATTCATTTATTGAAACTGGAGAATATATAAAGGATAAGCATAAATAGCATTTACTCAAATTTTATTATTCTATTGTACAAATAAATATTTGTTTTCATGCATTAGATTTGTGTATTCTTTATGAATTGTAAAGCTTGGTGTTTTTTCAGAATGGTAGTGAATAAAACTACTTTTGTATCTCTTGATACATTTAATACTTGTTTCGAATCTTCAAGTTTAATATTAAAAAATGTGATTAAAATATTTTCTTTTCCAATTGATTAATTATAGAAAATATATACCATAAAATCTATATTTCAACTATTTCAAATATATTTAAAACACTTGAATAGAAACCTTTTTACACACTGAAATGTTGCAAAATTGTTTGTACTATTATATTTTAGAAAGTTAGTGCAGAAAACACTAAATTTTTATTGAATGTTTAAATAAAATTTTAAATCTATAGGAATCGGTTCCTCTGAAACTTTCTTGCACACTCTCTAATAAAACTATTATCTCAGAGAATGACTTACATTATATTTACGTACAATAGCTCCGAAATATTAACGACTAGTTTAAATTTAACATCTTTACTGAATCTGTACAATGTTAAATATAAAAGATTGGAGTACTATAATAAAAAAAAATAATGAATGAAAGTCTGCTTACCCAAGAAGCTGAACTGGCAAAGGAAACGGAGTCACCTCTCTCAAACGTTCAATATCGATGACCTGAAATAACAAGCAAATATTCTAATAGCAGCTTTTGGATGCCTAACTACTTATTGATTGAAACTTGGTTGATAGTCATATAGCATGACTATAATAATAGAAACTAATAATAATGTGGTATAGGATAATACATTGTGAAAACAAATTTTCATAAAGATCGATAAACTGTGTTAACGATAATTTTCAATTTCCGCAAAAGGATAATCTGAAAGAAAAATATTATTAACACTTTGAACTTTTTTCAACCATTAATAACATACTTTTTATGCATCCATTATTATTTTATCTTGTATTGTTTCATGCTTGATGTTAATACAATATTTTTTCAAGTATTAATTCATTACTTAAATTTAATACTTTAAATAGAGTAGGCAATGAGAATTGGAACCCACAGGCAGTAGCTCAATCGATAAAATGTGAAAATTTCACTACTGTTCACCTGAAGGTGGAGAATGAGTTCAATTCTTACAAAATCAATCATTTTTTGATACTCAATAATTTTTTTTTTGGTAAACATTTAATAAAAACCGACAAAAAATAAAATTTTTCTTTTGGACCTAAATAGGAATTGAATTAATATTTTTAAATATAATTTTTTTTCCTTTTTTTTTGTATAAAAAAATGTCAACATCCCGAATTTTTTTTTGTCTTCTGACTTTTTTATATAATTCATCTTCAGTGAAGAATGCGTTAAATATTCTATTTCCTTTTCAGATGCTCTGAGATGTTCTTGAAATGGATCTTATTTTAAATCATATCAACCATCCCAATTCAAAAATCAATGATTTCTGTATTTTTGAAATATATTATTTGGGGTTATTCGTTATTGATGTAGGCGAGTATTATCGATTGTAAAGTAAAGTTGTATAGTAGTATAAGAAAATCATCAAAGTAACCATTAACCGAATCTTTTCAGAAACTTATCTAAATATATATTTTCCCGCAAATGTGTATAGAGAAAGTATAGCAATCATCAAATAATTTGAATTCAAGGTTTCGGCAAATCTCCTCGTCTAACACCTACCTGAATTCGATCAACATATATTCGGAAAAGTCTGTCTGTCTGTCCGTATGTGTCAAAGATAATTAGAAATTGATTTGATCTTGACAGACGAAATTTAGTATGGGCTACCAAATGCCAAATTTGTAAATGTTTATTCAATTTTGAGCAAAATCAGCTCTGAGAAATTTTGTCGGTAAGGCTGTTTGCATATAATTCATTAAGACATCCATAAAATGAAAAGGACTAGGCAGAGGATATTCGGTACACTAATTCATTACTTATAGTGAAGATATTTATCAATTGTTTAATCAAATACAACAAAGGGTTAACCGTTCCCGCAGTACCGTGCAATGAAGAAACATGTAAGCGAAACAACTAAAAAGAACGAAATGAATTAAATGTATTAAATCTGATCTATAAATATATTTGTAATTCCGTATCTGATGTTTGTTAAAATCGTTTGGAAAAAATGAGTTTAAAATGTGTATTTGGTTTATGGATGCTGTTAACCACTTGCTAGGATTGATTGTCAAAAAAATACCCGCTAAAGATCGTTCATATATATAATAAAAATATTTAATTAATGCTTTCATAAGATTAATATTCCCTAACTCTTGTACATCAATGACCTGCAAGATCTTCTGTAGCTTAAAATTTTAGTGTGCTACAAAGTTTTGGGTTGATCACTCACACTGATTTTGTACAATTCCATAGCCTTTTTGTACACGTTTTGCTTGATAATCGTTATTATATTTTCTCATGTAATACCTTGGAATTTTTTAAAAAAAATCAAGTATCCTTCTAAATTAATTATTAACTCACAAACAAACTTCCCCCTAACTATGAGAATCTTCCCATATGTTGTAATCATGCAAAATTTTCTGTATGATTGCAAGAATGTATACCATGTTTAAAAGGTGAGGTGTATTTTATCTTTTATAATTGAATACACTTTGCAATGATCGTATCTGACGTCATTGCAACGAGCTTGGTGCTTATGTGTCATGACGTCAGAGATTGTTAATTATAAAAAGATATTTGCTTTGCAAGATGTCAGACCATAATAAGTAGAGCAGAATGATTCTTTTCCTGTCTTAATTAGGCCGAGGTGGCCTGGTGGTAAGGCATCGGCTTTAGAACAGGAAGGCTGCAGGTTCGAAGCCCGATTTCACCGAAGAACCGCCATGTAAGCGGGTGTGATGCAGGTTAAATCCGTCGGGGTCAAACTTTCTCCCACTGGTGTGGTGTGGAAGTTTGGAGAGGGAGGGTGCCAGCTCTTGTGTTATCTGACCGCGTTTTAAAATTACGAGGTACATACCAAAATACATCTAGTGTTCTTTCAATACGGGACGTTAATATAATTAAACTAAATTAAACCTGTGTTAATAATCATTTTCTTTCTTTTCACTAAATGACCCAAGTGATGGTCTTAATTTATTTTCTGATGTGAGAAATAAAGTTTTAATTTACCACTGCGTATTGTATTATTATTTTTTTCACATAACAAGCGTTTCTCTACATAAAACCCTTGTTACCGTCTATTTCCGGTAACACTATGCATACCCATGCACAATTGCCAACTGGTCCTTTCCCTGTAAACAGCTCAGTCAGAGCTGAAATTTTATTTGAAGCTCTTAACTTCAGTCTCAGTATTAGTTTAATTCGTCTGCCAACTCACTCTTAAAAGTTATTCTAAACTACGTTCTTAGCCAGAATTCCTGTTAGCGAAACTATTGACTTTCTAATTAAGTTTCGCAAGCGCCAATTCAGCACTCAAGTAGTAAGATGGTACTGACATAGACGGATATCTAAACCAAGCACATAAATAGACATAGTTCTGTAAGTCAACAATCGACTTTTCCAGCCATAGCTTGTTCGATCACCCCATTCCTTGATATAATAAATGTTTCCATTTCCGCCTTTTTTGTTTAACAAGAAATCGGGTGACAAAAAACTATTTTTTCACAATCCAGCAAATGAGTTTTTGAAATTTTTGTGTTATGTAATATAGTAATTGTTGTAATTTTGTGTTATGCAATTTGTTATTTGTTGTAATTTTCTGTTATGTTATTTGATAATTGCTGTAATTTTGTGCTTTGTAATTCCGTAATTGTTGTAATTTTGTGTTATGTAATTTAGTAATTGTTGTAATTTTGGAATTTAGTATTATGTAATTCGGTAATTGTTGTAATTTTATGTTATGCAATTTTATAATCTTTGTAATTTTTGTGTTAAGTAATTTATAAATTGCATTACGCTTGTGTTATGTAATTATGTAGATTTTTGGTAAATTTTCTTGATAAAAACTATGAAGGGATAATCAAATAAAAGGAAAAGGAAACATTGATAGATACAACAGCTTGTTTCCAGCATGAAAAAGGTCTACATTTACAGATTACTATCGAAATTTAAATGAAATTCGTTCAAAGAAAGCGTGTTCCTTCGATCTTTATAGCTAAAAGACATTAAGAGCTAGATTAATAAAATTTTGTGCACGAATTAAGCATCTAAAATTTGGAATTTTATCAAATTTTGAGCAATACCTGATGAAAGACTAATCATATCTGGTTTTGTACTGGAAATGCAGGTAAATGCAATAAATAAAAAACGCAAAAAAATCATAAATATAAAATTTGAAATGTTACCTAAGGAATTTCTAATTCTGTATGAAATTTTTATTTCAGTCGGTAGAAAAAAATGAGTCTAAAACACAAATTCAGTAATCGGGTATTTGTTGTTAAAGATTAATCGCCAAAATACAGCCAAATATTACCTGATAAATTGAGAAAAAATGCTAAATTCTATCTGACGATCAATTTTTCGTAACTATTCTTCGCTAATGATATGGAAGACTTTCATAACCTTATGTGAGACGAGAAAAACGAGAAAAAATACTAGAAATAAACGAGAGTTTATACGAGAAAAAATTATACAGACATTTTATTGATTATATCACAACACCTAAAGATTTTTCGACGTATCATAAAAATACGAAAAATATCTTATCAACAAACTTTCCTTAATGCGTGCTTTCACAAATTTATAGATGAACTTCACGCGCTAAATTATCGAAACAAAAATTAGATTATAATTCAATATTGAAATGAGTGTCACTTTTTCTTAGTTTCTGATGCTTTCAAACTATCGATAAAACAATCATTTGTGAAATAAAGATAAATATCATCAATCACCGCTCGTTGTTTTTAACTTCGTTGTAATCTACCTCTCAGGTATAAAGTTTCTATAATTAAAAAATTCTATAAAAATAGATTTTCTGATGAGTTTTCCAAGGTATTTAACACACACACACACACACACACACACACACACACACACACACACACACACACACACACACACACACACACACACACACACACACACACACACACACACACACACACACACACACACACACACACACACACACACACACACACACACACACACACACACACACACACACACACACACACACACACACACACACA
>JAPMOQ010041001.1:604196-638906 GCA_026543055.1 Argiope trifasciata | reverse complement strand
TGATGTTATTTATGGCAAAAGCAAAAATCTTTCATATTCAAATTTATTATTTAGATCAAAAGATATGAATCAAAAGAAAATTCTTTGATGTTATCTTACTATACTAGATCTTGTGCAATATCATGAAGATGTAATTAAATTATTAGAAATCATTTGATGTTATTTATGGGAAAAGCAAAAATCTTTCATATTCAAATTTATCATTTAGATCAAAAGATATGAATCAAAAGAAATTTCTTTGATGTTATCTTACTATAGTAGATCTTGTGCAATATCATGAAGATGTAATTAAATTATAAGATATCATTTGATGTTAATTATGGCAAAATCAAAAATCTTTCATATTCAAATTTATCATTTAGATCAAAAGATATGAATAAAAAAAAAAATCCTTGATGTTATCTTACTATACTAGATCTTGTGTAATATCATGAAGATGTAATTAAATTATTAGATATCATTTGATGTTAATTATGGTCAATGCAAACATCTTTCATATTCGATTTCATCATTTATATATTTACGAATTACAAATGTTTCAATATTTATAACTGAAGTTTAGGCTCTAGTTAGTACAATTTCACAAATAGAGGGAACTATCTTTAGACCAGAACATGCCAATAATCGGCATTCTTTATTAAAGAGCCTCTGGCTCTATTTGCGAAATCTGCAAACATCTACCAGTTATTATGTGATTATTTATATCATTGTGAAATACAACGGCTACATTGTTAATGAATGATTAACTTTGACTCTCGGTTTGAAGTTAGTATGACTACACAAACAGCTGAGCTATCTTTAGAATGGAATCTGTGGATTACCAGATTTCCGTCCATTACCACGACCACTCTTTACGAAACAAAGATGTATGACCATAAAGTTGTGCCACATAGATTCCAATAATGGCATTTAATCATCCATTTGGGAGTTTCGAACTATATTAATAAGAATTCAAGCGTAGAAGCAGACCAATTTTAAAGAGTGTTTGGTTATTGAGTACTATCAACTATTGGTTTAAATTCCTGCTCTTTCATCATCAACGGATGCAATTGAAAGAGCTTTGAACAGCAGTTAAAATACTCTGTAGTGGTTTCGAATCCCAAACGCATATTGGCTTAAGGTAAACTTAAAACTTTAATGAAATTGCATTATTTTCCACTATTGGGTCATCTAAAATAGTGATGTTTGATTATCAAGGATATTGAATTATATGGATGTTAATGGTTAAAATACAAAACTTTTTTTTTCATGAAGATTTGAATAATTTGTTAGTGTTTTTCTAAATAGTTTTCATATCTTGAATAATATTTGTTTAAAATGTATTATCTGATGTGGAAGAGTAGAAACAGACCAATTTTAAAGAATGTTTGGTTATTGAGTACTATCAACTATTGGTTTAAATTCCTGCTCTTAAAATACTATGTATTGGTTTCGAATCCTATATTCATGTTGGCTAAAGTAAACATAAGACTTTAATAACCTACCATCATTTTACAGTATTGCGTCATTTAAAATAGTGAAATTTAATTATCATGGATATTGACTTATATGGATGTTAAAGATTAAAATACAAAAATTTTTTTCACGAAGATTTGAATAAATTTTTAGTGTTTTTCTGAATAGTTTTTATATCTCGAATAATATTTGTTAGAAATGTATTATCAGAAATGGAAGAGTAGAAACAGATCAATTTTAAAGAAAATTTGGTTATTGAGTATTATCAGCTGTTGGTTTAAATTCCTGATCTTTCATCATCAAAGGATGCAATTGAAAGAGCTATGAACAGTAGGTAAAATACTCTGTAGTGGTTGCGAATCCTATATGCATATTGCCTAATGTAAACATAAGACATTAATGAAATTTCGTCATTTTCCAGTATTGCGTTATCTAAAATAGTGTCGTTTAATTATCATGGCTATTGAGTTAAATGGATGTTAATGGTTAAAATACAAAAAAAAAAATCATGAATATTTGTATGATTTGCTAGCGTCCTCCTAAATACTTTTCAAATCATGAATAATATTTGTGTGAAATAATTATTTAGATTTATCAAAAAGCAATATTATTTCTTTGAAATAATTTGATATATTTAATAATATAATATTATTCTAGTTACACAAGTTATTGGCAATTACGGACAATTCACTGAAGCAAAATGGCTGTAAAGTTTAATTGCTTTTGAGAACAGTTAAAAAACAAGGAGAAAAATAAATGATAGCTATCTTGTAGTATGACAGAAAAGTTTTGTTTAATCTTTTTTGTATTCATAATAATTTTGCAAAATTATTCAAACTTTCAAAGTTGTTAGCAGATACTGTAAACGCCCATAGAAATTATTATTAAATATCTTCGAAAACGCGCGTATTCTTAAAATAAAGCAAAAACATATTTTTGCAATTAAAAATAATAATATCTGTTTAAAATTAGACAAAAAAAAAACGAGTCTAAATAAAGTTATTATCACCGAGAGGCAATTGATTTTCAAAATTTCAAAGTGAATTTTTTAAAGTTTATATGCCCGAAATTATTGAAAAAAAATCAATGATTTTTTTGTTAAAAATGTTAAAATCCCTTAACACACACACACACACACACACACACACACACACACACACACACACACACACACACACACACACACACACACACACACACACACACACACACACACACACACACAACCACAAAATGAAGAGAGATAGACAGATATGATTCGGTACAGATTTAACATCTACCGTATTTGGAAAAAATACAACCTGGGGTTGATTATTTGTAGTTTCAGAAATATGTAAAAACATATATCATTTAAATATATGAAATCAAGTATACTAATTTATCATTACAAGTGTGCAGTTTTATATTAAATTTAAATTTTAATGGACTGAGAAAACCTGTCTAAAATGCGAATTCAATTTTTGGGTACTATTAACCGCATGCCAAGTAATAATCGTTAAACTCTTTCCAAGAATGACGCAATATATACAGAAAAAATACGAATTCGAGCCAAAAGTTAATATTTCGTAACTGTTGTACACCAATATTATGTTAATCTTTCTCTGGATAGTAAAGTTTAGTAGAGAGTATGCGAAAAAGAGACTAATTTAAAGACGTTGATTTTTCTATACATTGATTGATGAATTAATATTGAAAGTAAACGCACATACTTCCACATCTCCTAGAATAATTTTATACATATTTGAAAAAAATATGTTGTCAATAAAAAATATTACCTTTCGTAAGATACATGCAATTCTATATTTTATCTCATATTAAATCAATTAAGCTTATACATCTGTGAAATTAGAAACCCTCCATAAGTGTTTACATCATTAATTAACCCTAAAATGCCTTCCATATTATTTAAACAGAACATATATAATATATCCCTTATCATTTAAATTTTCAAAAATAAATAAACCCTTATTTGATCCATTTTATACATTGCAGAATTTTTCCATTTTCCATCACATACAAATAAGCCCACGCAATAAATAGTTTTCAAACATGGAAGTACTCTACAACCACATTTGCGTAGAACTTCTCAGTGAAAGAGATGAGAAGGGTATAATAGATAATAGAACACAGGATCATTGTTACAAAGATATTACATGCGAACAGCGTCATACAAATATGCGGAAGCTATGTTTAGACATGGAAGAGTCCCATAGAACTCAGTGAATGCATTTATTTCCATATTTAAAACATTTTTAGTTGGGAGAAGCAACCTCAAATTTGCATCGCTTTCCACTTTTGACGAAATCTGGTGAAGGCAAAGCTTCTTTTGTGTTTTTCCTTTATAGGATTTTAGAAATCTCGCTAAAAGAGGCAAGAGTTTGCTTTTAAGATCCCATTATTGTGGTAGAAGCCTTAGCAAATGATAAACTTCATTTGAACGGATGAAGAACTTTCTTATTATTTTTTTAACTCAGAGATGAAAGTTTTATAAGTAAGTTTTTTTCTAAAAGAAATGCGGACAGGGAAAAACTTTGAAGGTTTTTTTTTTATTATCGTATAATGAAAATGAAAAGAAATTAAACTAGAAAAAAAATCCATGGGGATTTCGAAATCCCCTTTTCCTTATTTCCTAAAGTTTTTCTTTTCAGTTTATGAATGAATCAATTCATTATTATTCTAATATTTATCCTTAGTGTTTGTTCATTTATTTTGTATGTTTTCTAATTAATGTTTCACAAAATTAAGATCCCGAATATCTCATTAAACCTTTAATTTTGTTCATTTTGTTTCATTTGATTATTTTATATAAATAAATCATTATATGAAAAATTGTACCATATTAACATTATTAAAAATTCTAATGTGATAAATTATATCAAAAATAGTAATGGTATTAAAGTTGTGAAGGTTTTTTTTCATATTTTCATGCTGGCTTCATTTCTGTAAATATATCAATTTTTTGACAATATTGTTAGTTGTGATATAATCTTCTAGAAATACTAGAAATAAAAAGACTAATATATGTTTGTAACAAATATCCAAGGCAAAAGATATATTAAATTTTTGACAATGTTGTTAATTGTGATATAACCTTTTAGAAATATTATAAATAAAAAGAGAAAATATGTGACAAATATCAATGACAAAATATTTTATATTAATTTTACGATATTTAACATCTTTCGTTTCTAGTTTGTATAGTCTTCTAAAAATACTAGAAATAAAACAAAAGAATATGCTTGTGGCAAGCATCCACGACGAAAGATCTTATAATAATTCTTTTTGATAATGTTGTTAGTTAAAGTAAGCAACATTGTCTTACTAGAAATGAAAAGAAAGAATGTGCATGTAGCCAAATATCCACGGCGTAAGATGTTATCTTAATTTTTTGATAAAGTTGTTAAAGCAAATCTATTATATAGTCTTCTAAAAATGCTAGAAATAAAAAGAGAGAATATGTTTGTCGTAAATATCTATGAAGAATGTTTTTATTGGATTGGAGAATAAGTTCGTAGCGTTTTTAAATTTCATTTGTTTTATTACTACATTTTTGCTGTTTGACAAAACTTATAGCATTCATTCGATAGAACTCTTTCTGCTCTACAAAACTATGCTAACAATCTTTTTGAGTAATTTAAGTTTTAGTTACTTTTGAAACTTAAAAATGGAATATCCTGGCTGTAAAAATCAACATTTTCGACACCTGCTCTTCTTCGTTTTTCATCGAGGCCAAAAAGTTGCTTAAGCAGCAAGGGACATTTGCAACGAATACGGAGAAAGTGTCATAGGCGAATCTTCAGCACGGAAAAGGTTTGCAAAGTTCAAAAATGGCGATTTTCACTTCGACGACTCGCTTCTCGGACTGAGAGGGCATGGTGTGCTGGGAAATGTTCGAAAAGAATCTCGGTGTCACTAAAGGTTCTACACAGCCCAACTACACTGCTTGAAAAAGACTACGAGACTAAAAATACCCCATCGACAAGGCCAAACCATACACCTTCATGACAACGCCAGGCCCTACATTGCACAAGTCGTCAAAGCCGCACTCCAAGAGCTCGAATGGGAGGACCTTCAGCATCTGCCGTATTCCCCAGACCTTGCACAGATGTATTACCATCTTTTCCGCTCCCTGTCGAACCATATGAGGGGGGGGGTTACCTTCGACAATGAAGAGGACATTAAAAATGGCTGAACAACTTTTTTGAGGCCAGAGCGGGCGATTTTTGGCGGAATGGTACCGATAAATGGGTCGAGAAGTGGGAGGGGATAGTAAACTGCAACAGCGAATACATAATCGATTAATTGATTAAACATTTTCTTTAATAAAATATTTAATAAAAACGCTTCGAACTTATTCCCCAACACAATATATTAATTTTTTGACAATGTTATTAATTAAAATATGTGATTTTAGTCTTCTAGAAATATAAGAAATATAAAAAGAGAATATATTTTAAACAAACACCTTCGGCATAAGATTTATATTAACATTTTGACAATCCATTAATTAAAATATGCGACACAGTCTTCTAGAAATACTATCGATAAAAATAATCAGTATGCTTATGGCAAATATCCACGACATATGATATTACATTAAATTTCTGACAATGCCATTAATTAAAATATGCGGCATAGTCTTCTGGAAATATTAGAAATAAAAAGAAACAGTATGCTTGTAGCAAATACCCACGACATACGATATTGTATTATTTTTTTGATCAACGTTGTTAATCAAAATAGGTGATAGTCTTATAGAAATAGGATAAACAAATCATATTGTTATAAATAATTTACATTTATCACAACTAAATTAGAAAGGAATTCATAGAAATTTTAAATTACAACATTTATGAAACGTAAAATTTTAAATTAAACTGGCTATAAGTATAAGAGAATTTCTTACAACGTAGGAAGCAGTATAATTAGCCCTTCGAAAAAATGATGCAAATCTTCAATGGATTCCTACATTATTTTGAGAATTCCGTTGATTTTCTACTTCTATTAATTTCATGTTGTATTTAGTAAAGATTCACGAATCGTATAATTCTAAGACATGAGTCTGACAGACGCCAAAATCGTCTTTAAAAAGACCTGTTAAAATTAATTTAAATACTCGATTGTAAAATAAAATAATATTTTCAATTAATAAGCAATAAAACTAATTTTCAAATAGTAATAATGCTGAACAGATAAAATTATTTATAATTTTTAATATGATATAAGACAAATTAATATGACTGTTATTAGACATAACATATTAATTTTTTGTCGTTTTCCTTATTTATGTTGATTTTTATACATTCCGTTGTCAAAAATGTTAGAGATACTGATTGGATGTTATGAAAATAAACGAAATCAGAAAACAATTAATTGACCAAATATTCTAAAAAATAAATTGTTCATAAGCTTATTGTTGAATTCATAACTTCTACCAGAGGAACATTTATGACAAAATTGCCCTACAAACAAATTAAACCAAATTCAGCATTAATATCGGAAAGTTTTTGAAAAATCTATGTAAAAAAAGAGAACTGAAATTTACCTTTAGAGTATTCGAATGCAATTAACTCATGTTCATTTTATTATTCCATTCTAATAAAATCAAGTTTCTTATCTTTTTTAAGTCAAAAATCCATGGTATCCAGAAAGATATGTGTATTATTTCCTTCCTAATAAGGGATTTTATTCTTCAAAAGCAAATATTTTTATAACGAATCACCTTTTGAAGAATCTTCTGTTTGTGGAAAGTTTCTTTTTTTTTTTCATTTTATTCCAAAGAATTTCTGTTTCATAAGGATGGGGAAAAAGAAATTACAACCACGGTATCAATTTCAACAAAAGAACTCAGCAAATAAGAATTATATTTAGAATGAGAAAATAAGAATTGCATAACGCTCATTTCAACGATATCGATGAAAAAAGAAATCGTTTTCTGAATTTGAAATTCTCATGAACTCGATTAAGGAAGCGAATTACTGTTCTCGCCTTCGTGGTGTTTCTTTTACATTATTCTAAAACCGTCCCTGGGGAAATAGGGAAAATATACTCTACTTTTTCTATCTTAAAATTCGAATCTTATGGTGCAAAGAAATAAAATGGTTCGAATGAAATTAAAGAAGTTTTTATCCCAAAGAATTCTTGTTTTTGTACTTCTAAGATGGCTTTTTTCCCCTTCATATTTATGAGAGAACAAGTGGAGAAATAAAGTAGAAAACAGAAATTTCAATTATCTGGTAATTAGAATTATTTTTTTGAGTAAATTAATTTGCTTCTTTAGAAGTAATTTTACCAAACCTTTCTGTTTCTAAAACATTATCGTTTGCCATTAAAAGTTTCGGATACATCTGAAACTTTTAATTTGTATGGAACAAAAAATATCGAATTTGGAGTAATTATAATGATCCATGTGATATACATTTATCTCAAATTATCTTGGATTAAATATGAGTAAGGATTAATTATTTAACTCCGCATTTAAAAGTTATTTATAAATCAATTTAAAAAATGTTCATTTCTCATGAATTTTTCTGTTGAGAAAATTCTAATTAGTAGTTGTTGACAGAAAAACTCAGTATTCGTGAAACATGTTTATCTATCTCTGCTTTGTATTTGCCTAATTTTTTAATTTTAATTTCTTTTTTTAATAAATATTCAAATTTTTAATAGTATGAGAAAAAATGAAACATTATATCTATTTTGTTTACTTATATGAATTTTATATTTAATTTTCCTTTCTGTTGTTGTTTTAAATGATTAAGCACTAGGGGAATATCTTAATATTATTCTGTTATTTTATCCCCAAAAACTCTAAAGCCATCATGTATAGCTATATCCATATTAATTACACTCGGAACTTATTTTACTTATTTACACTTGGAACAATTTGCTTCAGATACAGAATAAGGCAGAATTTTGAAACATATTAAGTGAAAGGGAAATATTATTTGCTTATTTTACGCAACACATTTTTTACAAATTTTATTCAGTTTCAACCTCGATCAATAGCATTCCTTTTAACTTCTTGAAAAATCTAGTTAATATTTGAAAGAAATATATAAATTAAAACGCACATAATTTAATTAAATATTTACTCCCCTCTTTGCCCTCCTCGAGTAATCCATGCTTGATTGTTAGATATATTCCATTGTTAACTTAGTGTTAATCAATGGTTAAACTTCAATAGTTATTGGATTTAGAAGGTTTTAACAATCGCTCTTGTTATTGTTGTTAGCAGAAATATTACTGTTTAATGCTAAACAAATGCACAAAATACAAACAATATAATAGATGAAACAATGAATCCATCCTCTGCTGCTCTGTTAAAAATCATTTCTCTTTTTGCAACTGATCGTTGTGTGACTTTTTTTTTCTGCTGAGCAATGCTTGGTGCGTTTTGTTTCAATGAGGCTACGGCCATCATTGGATGGATCATCCTATGGGCGATCTTGGAACTGTTGAAATATTACATGTTCCCCCACTTACCCCCAATCGGAGATCTGTTTTTCGATCCCGATTTGGATCAAGATGTTGTTACACCATCTGATCCACCTGCGACCAGAGTAGAATCCGTTCCAGTGGTTCGCTCCTACATGGTATTTAGGATATGCCAGGCATTAGAACTTCCAGCGAAGTTGGCTCCATCTGCTACCCAGAAATCTGAAATCACTGTTGTAGAATCCTACTCTGTCTACAAGCTGTGCTCAGCTCTGGGTTTGCCTGCACGGATGGCTCCTGTCGGAGTGCCAATTGTAGAATGTTTTGAGATCTGCCAGTTCTGTTTGGCCTTGGATATTCCAGTGAGATACCGGTCGCAGACGGACGCAGTTTAATATCAAAACTGTCGTCGGCTGCCCGATGCAGTTTTCAGATCAGAACTGTCTTCGGATGCAGCAATGGAGGGTGGGTGGGCGGGGAACGAAAGCAGCCCACCTCCACGTGGTGTTCCCTGGGCAACGGTGCAATTCTTTGGAATTACATCGGTTGAGAGGCTACTTAAGAGTGAAAACAAATAAATAATGAAGTTATTATTTAGTTTGGCAGAACTGCACACTTAATTTTTGATTTTACATTTTAATCTCACAAAATTTCCTTACAAGTTCAGAATATGCAGAAAGCGTATTTATGGTAGTAATTGCGATGCTTTTTAGATATATGTAAGAATTATATATATTTTTTATCGCAAAATTAATTAAAATATATATCGACAAAGAATTGTTCTGGAACTCACACATACAGAAAATCAGTAGCGTTGGCAATCATAAATCTGATGGTGAAATCATATAATGACTTGTATTTGAAAAATTATAGTGACAAAAATTTATAAATTTATGATATAATTCGTCACTATATATTTATAGCCGGTTTTGAAAAAATACCTTAAAGACCGTAAGGTCAAAACGTTGCTACTATTCTTTCAGAAGGGTATGGAACTGAATGAACAATAATACAAATGGGAATGGTTTGGGTCGGGAATTATCTGTTGTCTGGCAAGTTACAATCAGTTTTAGGTGGTTTTTCAACTAATACAGCGCCTATGAGAATTAGCTTTTTTCTTACCTGTTGGTAGCTTTGAGTTATTTTTTATGACACAAAAGCCATCTTTGTCTAAGCGGTGCCACATTCAGGAAATTAAAATATTTGTATCAATATATAATAATTTTAAAACATGAAGTCTCTGCAAAATCTAAATGTATAAAAGCGTAAAAATGCGCCTTATGAAACAGTGTAACAATGATGTAGAAATGGTACTGTGCCAGAAAGTGCAGCAACGGTGCAGTTCTTAAAAAATGCGCTGTCTAAGAGGCTACTTAATTTTGAAATAATTAAATAATGAATCTTTTATTTAGTTTGACAAACTGCTCACCTAATTTTTGATTTCGCTTTTTGAAGCCCCAAATTTTCATTACAAGCATCAAATTCAGAACATGCAGGAAGTGTCTTTACGGCAACAGCAACCGCAATTTTTTTAGATAACGTAATAATTCATATATTTTTTATCACATAAAATTTTAAAAAATACAGTTTGAATAAGATAATTGAAAAAGAACTGAAACATGCAGAAAATATTTCTCAAATTTACCGGTTAGTTTATAAAATCCCCAACTCTTAATGGTGATTTTACAAACTAACCAGTGATAAATAATTTATTGTATTTACAAAATTCTGTGGTGATTATGTATAATCACTGGTAATTTTATATAAGCACCAAATTTATTACTTTTACCTCACACACACACACACACACACACACACACACACACACACACACACACACACACACACACACACACACACACACACACACACACACACACACACACACACACACACACACACACACACACACACACACACACATTGTGTGTGTGTATGTATCTTGTTCAAATTTTCAATCGTTAATAAGAAAACTTTTTACTAATCCATTCAAGTTCAAATACATTTTTTTAAAGTTGTATGGATGACACTTGATGATGTTAATACAGTTTTTTCCGAATATTAAATCATTAACTAAAATTAATTAATTTTTAATACTTTCAACAGAGTTTTAGCAGTTTGCGATTAAGGTTGAAACAGGCTGTAGCTGAACAACATGGTTTATTTGAGGGCACAAAAATAACGGTATATACAGGAAAACGAAGCCGAAAGTTCTTGTCTGCATCATAAATTCTGGAAAATATTAGACAGTTAAAAACCAGTTTTTACATCAGTCGATGTGGAATCAAAAAACGCGAAGGTGGATTAAAAAAATCCATTTAGATTTAAAAATAATGTTTTATTTATCCTGGCGAAAATGCGTGAATTTTGCCGTATACCTCTTCATAGAGGCAAATTCTTTAAACGTTACCACACTGTAAAACATTATTAATTTTATGATTGCTCTTTTCATTTTTTATAATGTAAAAATGTTTATTTAGAACATGATTCGAAAAGATTAAAACTATATACTACTATTTTTATTTGATTTTTCATATTTACGACACTATTATGAATTTATCCACTAACAAATATATTTTTTGTTTACAAAATTCTTCTGCTTGTTATTTATATATTTGTCTATATATTTCAATACAAAATACGAAAAGTTGGTTGGAAAATGGAATAATTTTCGACCTATTCAGATTTAACTGAATAACTAAATTTATGTGCAAAACGCCCCCTCCCGGTACAATTCCGCTGAGAAATGTACCCACACACAATGTGTTAAAAGGAATGAATATTTTATGAATAAAATTTTCAGTTTAAATGTACTCTCTATTAAGAGTTAGGATTACATTTTCCCATGCATCTTGTGCAAACAATCATAAAGACAAGCATTAATGTGTAAATGGTAATCGAAACAATTCGATTTTCTTTCTAAATATACCAACGAATCGAAATAAGATAATTTATTAGAAAACTTGTTTATCGAATATAAATTCTTTTAGATAAGTAAATTCTTGCAAATTTTTATCTTAATAATGCCACGTGCATTGAAAGTCATGTAGATGTCTTTTTGAATTAATTTTAAAAAACTAAAGGTTTCCATTTTAAGAGTATTCTCCATTAAGTCTTCGGAAAAATTCTTTTTTTCACTTGTCAACCTATATACAAACGAGCATTGTTATATTAAAAATAAATTCTTCTATTCAAATAATTTAAATTTCGTTCTTAAGATATCGATGAATTCGAATAACATAGTTTATTAGATAATTAACACATCTATAATAAATTTTTATCTAATCTAATTCTTGGAATTCCTTGAAGTAATAAAATCATGATAAATTCTATTGTAAATCATGCTCTACCATCTTTTAAATAAATTTCAGAAATAAAAATGCCGTCTTAAAAATACTCATTATTAAGAGTTGGTGAAAGATTTTCCCATGCACTTGGAGGAAATAAACATGCAAACGAACATTAATTGTGTTGTAGATAAATCATTAATACAAATCATTCCGATTTTCTATCTAAAAATACCATGAATTCGAATAATATCATTTATTGATAAATTTATTTATCCATTAGAAATTCTTATCTGATTTAATTCCTAGGAATTAATTATCTTAACAATACCAATAAGTGGATTCTTAGTGTCAAGATAACAGTTAAAAAAATTCTATTAAATGTTAGGAAGGCATCTTCTCATGTTTCTCTCTTAGTAATGCCACGATACGTTGTATTGAAAACCATGTAGATCGTTATTTGATTGAAATCTAGAAACTAAAGGTGCCTAACAAACATACAAACGAACATTGATGTATTAAAGATAAATTTTTTAATTGAAACCATTTGAATTTATTCTTAAAGATGTATACAAATTCGAATAAGATAGTTTATTAGAATTCTTATATATTCTCTATTAGAAATATTTATATAATATAGCATAATTTATTAACATGTTCTATTGAAAATCTTGTTCTGCTATTCTTTGAATAAATTCTGGATATTAAAAGTTACAATTTAAAAATAATCTTTATTAAAAAGTTAGAAAACGTCTTCAAAACATCTGAATTTCTTCCTAAAGTTTTTTGTGAATTTGGATAAGATAGTTTATTAGAGATTTTCTGTATTATCTATTATAAATTTTTATCTAATTTAATTCTTGGAATTTTTTTTTCATAATATAAAGCCACGATATGTTCTGTTGAAATTATTTGAATAAATTCTGGAAATTAAAAGTTTCCTCTTAAAAATATTCCCAATTAAGAGTTAGGAAAACATCTTCCCATGCAACTGGAGCAAATGAATATGCAAATGAGCACTGGTGTATTAAAGATAAATTCTTCAATTCAAAACATTTGAATTTCTTATTAAAGATTTATGCAAATTCGAATAAGATAGTTTATTAGAGATCTTCTATATTATCTATTATAAATTTTTATCTGATCCAATTCTTGGAATTCCTTAACATAACAGAGCCACGATATACTCCAATGAAAATCATGTTCTGCCATTCTTTGAATAAATTCTGGAAATTAAAAGTTTCCTTTTAAAAATACTCTCAATTAAGAATTAGGAAAACGACTTGCCATACAACTGGAGCAAATATATATGCAAATGAGCATTGATGTATTAAAGATCAATTCTTCAATCCATTAGATTTTAATTTCTTCTTAAAAGTATACTTGAATTAAAGTAACATAGTTTAATAGTGAAGGAACTCATCTATTATATATTTTTATCTAATCTGATTTTTGGAATTCCTTTACATAATAAAGTCACGATGTGTTTTGTTGAAATTCTTTGAATAATTTCTGGAAATTAAAAGTTTAATCTCAAAAATACTCCCAATTAAGAGTTAGGAAAACATCTTTCCATGCACCTGAAGCAAACAAACATACAAACGAGCCCTAAATGCTTTAAATAAAGGTAAACTCGTTAATTGAAGCCGTGCTATTGCGTAGCTAAATATGCCCATGAGTCAGAACGGACGATCAAATTTAATTAAACGATAACGACTCGTTGCCAATCGGTATCGGAAATTCATTAGTCTCTCCCGCTGGAGGTTAAAAGTGCTTGGTGTGCAATCCTTTATTACGCAGATGAATAAATTTCCCCTTAACAATCGTCCTCTGTCCTCGAAGGCGCCGATGCTGGATGGTCCCACGGGGATTAAAAGGCACTTAAAGGCTTGGCAGAAATCACACTGGAAAGCTTAGTCCGAATGGAGGTGTTTAGGAGTGAATTCAAGGTTTCTATATTGTCCTGGGGATTCAAGCCATGTTTACAATTAAGGTATTTTCGCATATAAAGAATGTTTTTTATTTCAATTTCAGTCAGTGACGTCAGTTTAATGCCCTTGTCAGATGACTAATGTTGTCTAGAATTTTGAATTATGTTTACTATTAAAGGGTTTGTGTATATAAGTACTTTTATGTAATTAAGAACCTGTATATATAAGTACTTTTATGTATATAAGAACTTGTGTATATAAGTACTTTTATGTAAATAAGAACTTGCGTATATAAGTACTTTTATGTATTTAAGAACTTGTGTATATAAGTACTTTTATGTAATAAGAATTTGTGTATATAAGTACTTTTATGTATTTAAGAACATGTTTATATAAGCACTTTTATGTAATAAGAATTTGTGTATATAAGTACTTTTTTATATAAATACTTTTCTTCCAATTTAAGTCAGTAACGCCAGTTTGTGTAATCCTAATGTCAGAAGACTAATGTCGTCTAGCATTTTGAATCCTGCTCAATATTAAAGTATTTTCGCTTATAAAGAATATTTTTTCCAGTTTAAGTCAGTGACTTCAGTTTATGTAATCTCATTGTCAAATGACTAATGCCGTTTAGCAATTTTTTTCCCATTTAAGTCTGGGATATTAGTTTATGTAATCCCATTGTCAGCTGTAATTTGTTGCCCAGATTTAAGATTTAGAATTTTGATTAAATTTTGAGGCAAAGCTAATGAAATGTTGATCATTTGTCTATCCACAAACATCTGAACGCGATAACTCAAAAAGACACTGATTTAAGTTCATGAAACGTATCATGTGATCTGAAGAAATTATTTGTAATAGTGTCCGATTTTGGTATCAATAAAAGGATATTAATTGCCAATCAATTAATATATAACAATAAAAGAAAAAAATACCCATTAAGAGACTCTTTTGTAACTATTGTTCGCCAAATGTAAGCAGTTAATAATACATAAGTGAATTAGTAGTTAATAATGTATAAAGAATATGTGATCTTATACATAAAATCTAGATGCATGTAGGAGTCCTTTTATTGTCAAAACTTCTGTCATTTTATCTCAAAATATCATGACCTCTCTATTGATTTTGTCAAAGACAGTTGATAAATGGCATAGAAGTATACACTGATCAAGAATTAAAATACGCTTTTATTGTTAACATGTGCTAATACATATGCTTATTGTTAACATGTGCTAATACATATGCTTATTATTAACATGTGCTTTAATTTCTGAAATATTTCTTTAAAAAAACTATAAACTATTGTGACATATTTTTTATTCTTTTTTAATATTTCTGCATAGCTTCATTATTGTAAATATATATTCATTCAATCTTTTATATTTCTTAAAATAAGTGACATCAATACAATTTACAGTTTACTAAATTTCAATATTATTCTCTCGTTGCTATTATTTGATTTTCTGAGGAAATGGTTCTATTTAGGAGTTATTAAGGAATAAATAAAAATTCCTGGATGACATATTCTCTATAATCTATTTCGATATAATTTAGAAACATAAAATATGTATCATATTTAGACGTTTCAAATTAATTCATTTCATATATTTAACAATTTTCCACA
Organism: Argiope trifasciata; assembly: GCA_026543055.1. Taxonomy (NCBI): domain Eukaryota; kingdom Metazoa; phylum Arthropoda; class Arachnida; order Araneae; family Araneidae; genus Argiope; species Argiope trifasciata. Next base: position 623,172 of record JAPMOQ010041001.1, on the reverse strand, counting down.
ATTATTGAATCAAGAGAAATTATGATTTTTAAAGAGATTTATTGGTATAAAGGCATATTTAAAAATAATTTATTATCGTTCACTAATTTGTGTAATTTTTCTATTTATTTAATGAATTAATTTAGTAAGCAATCACTTATTTTAAGTAAGTATTATTTTATGAATATGACATTCATTAATTAATTCTGCTTACAAATATCTTATTTTGTACGCTTGTTTACTAGAATTCATACAAATATATTCTTTGCAATGTTACAGTTGAATAGGACTCTGTGTAACTTTTGAAGTCATTATGGATGATTAATGTTATCTCCCGCAAATGATGTTAATTATGTATTTTAATTATACGTTATCTTTCACTTCATAATTACTTTATGGTGCATGAGTTATTTTATTTGCATATGACGCTAAAGCTACAAATTGAAGCAGAGTGCAAGAGATGTAATGATGAAATTATGCTTAATATAAAATATTAAATTGCTCAATAATATTTTTTATTTGAAGCTGGTCTTATATTTAAAAATTTATATTTTCACTTCCAAGATTATACATTTTGAGGGCATTCCTTAAGATTAATTAATATTTAAACAGTTTCTGATTTTATATTAATTTGTAAAGCATTAAAATACCTAAAACAATCTTTTTAGTGGTAGAATTCTTGTAGGATTATTACTTCGTAATTTTTGAAACTTTTTGCAATTATTTCAGCCATTAAAATTCAAAGAAACATGCATAATTTTTTTAATCTTAATTTTGATAGTATTTGAACAATAAAGTGTAGGTTAAAGGATGACAGGTTTGGTTTGGTTATATTAACTCCCCTTTGTGAAGAAACACTAGAGCTGTTCTGGGACGGACCACGTGATTTTGAACAGCGGTCAGATGACGAGAACGATACCTGAGTTGGCGCCCCCTCTCCAATCTCCCACACTACACCATCGGGAGGAAGATTGGCCTGATGGATTTTAACCTGCAACAGAGCCTCTTACTTAATGGTTTGTCAGGGGAACCTGAAACCTTCCTACTCACAAGCCGAGACCCTACCACCAGACCACCACAAGCCTTAAAGGATTATAAAAAATCCCAGTCGAGTGCCTTGATCCAGTTAAAAGAAGAGAAATTCAGCGAAAAAAGAAATTTCTATCTTAAGTCATAAAGAAGTTTCGTAGCTGATTTATGACTTAAGATAGAAATATAATTCAAATAAGGCAAACTATCAAATTATAGTGACTTTTGTAACGCATGATTTTCCACAGTTACAATTATTTAGAATCTATGGATTGGAAATCCGTTTTCTGACTTCGATTGCTTCCAAACCCAAAGCTGTGACACTTTGTTGGAAGCTCTCTTAACTGCATTGCTTTCTAATCTCTTTTATTCTTTTAGGCCCAAAGGCTAAGGAGCAGAGGTTTCTTAACGTCTAAGGTGAAATTGAATTTGATTTAACTTTTCGGTTTACAGTAAAGATTTCTATCATTTAATAATTTAAAAATTAGCATTATATCCCAAAGTTTCTTGCATCATATAAATCTTTATTTCCTAAGTGATATAATTCAAGAACATCAAAATATTGGAATGTGTGATTCCCCTTTCAAAGATAAGAAGAATTCGCTACGTTCGCTCAAAACTGAAACAATAGCCCACAATTCTAAGAGGTTTTTATACAAATGTGGTCATTCGACTGAGAGCTATTAAGCATGTTAGGATGTATTTTCATTGTTATAAGTAGATCTCCTCCCTCCCAAATCCATCTGGATGAGTGTCTATAACAAACGAAGTATGCACCTTTGGTATTCAATAAATCTTATTTAATGAAAAGTTCAGGAATTTGGCTATGATCGAGGCGGCTTCGATGAATTCTGTAGTTTCAATGAAGTAGAATGCCCTCATCGATAGTTTTTTTTAAAAAACCAAAGATTCAAGAATTGGTGAAAATCAAATATACGCAGACATCCAATTGTTTTAATTCTACCAGTGTAATTCATTATAGATTCATGATCTGCTAGAAAAAGTAGTAACTGTTGTAACTGAAGAGTTATAAGTAGAAATTTCATTGAGACAATTGTTGCATAATAATGGGTAATCAGCAAAATGATTGCGACTTTCATATGCAATATGAAGAGTACCCAGATTTTCTGCAGACTTTTTATTTATAGACTGTATATCAAAGTAGTAAATGAACTAATCGAATGGGTATATTTAAGAAAATTGATTTATATATAAAATATAAAATAAATAAATCTTATTAATCCTCTGGTTGTGTAACTCTTTAAAATCGCTATTTAGATGTTATGTTTGCAAATATTTTTTCGCAGAAAGTGAATTGATACCACATGATACAGGATATAATATAACATAATAAAAATCTGTAATCGCAAAAATAAGCAATCTAAACTGCGAAAAACACGGGGTACAACAGAAATTAGACTGTAAACACGCAGAAATAGCGGATTACATAGTTACAAACTCTTGAATAAATTAATTTTTCTGTATATAGTGATTCAGATCAGTTTTATTTGTATAATTGCTTTAAAAAATAATTCTTGATAATTAAATAAGTTTTAAAAATGTAATGATAAAATGAAGAAAAATTAATCTATTACAATTTTTAATTAAAAATCAAAATTATTTTATTAAGAAAATTTTAATTAAAACATTTAGAGGATTGCATACATTTTAAATAAAAATTTATTTCCTAAATTATTTTATTAAATTTGTTATACCAATTGTAACTATCTATCAATATAAAGCTTATGTGGACGCAAAATCAGGTTAAATTTTTTAATCGCTTCTAATTCTTTAATCAACACTTGCATCTTGTTCGGCAACATCAACACGCGGTTTGATAAGATTTCAAGCGAACGCGTTTGAAAAATGAACGGACAAAATTTTTTACAATGAATATAAGTCGTGCTGTATCGATTTCAAAACGAAATCGTCTAAGAAGAGAAGACAGGGCAAATGAAAATTCTCATGAATCATACATAAGAAGATTCAGTCGTTCTTAAGGTTCAGTTTTCGAGCGTAATTTTTGCCTTACATTTTTTTTTTACTTCCTTCATTTTTTAAATAATATTTTGGAATTAACTGAATTTGAATAGAGCTGCTTTCAAACATTTTTTTCTGTAAATATCAAGAATATAGCTGCTTTCAAACATTTTTTTCTGTAAATATCAAGAATATATCTGCTTTCAAACATTTTTTTCTGTAAATATCAGTTTTTTCAAACTCGGTTTCTGTGGCATAGTTCACAAATTTGAAGAGTTGAGAGCAAAGCACCTTTTTTAAAAGTTTGTTTCTGTGGTGAATGTATATAGTTCCTAAATAAGAATTTATTTGTGTTTACAAAGAACTTTTTTAAGAACTCACTTTTCGAGTGTACTTTTTGCTTCACATTTTTTAAGTCTTTCATTGTTTTATCACATTTTGGAATAAATTATTTGAATATCATTTGCTAGACTAAAATGCTTTAGTAGATGGCAAGAGAGCGAAGCGATTAGAAAGGAACTGCATTATTAGTGTTCAAGGAGGTTGACGAGCATAAGCGGAGGTGGAACCCCCCTAGTATATGTAGAAACCCACTAATAGCAAAAAAGTCAATCTAGATTTTGGAATTTATGTTAGAATTCAAAAATAACTTAAAACAAATGGTAGTAGTTTATATATTTGATGAAACAAATTGGGAAAATATTACACAGGAAATAAACTGTTTTCTAAGCAATGTAAACTCTACAGCGTATTGAAAAACTTTCTGTGGTAAATATCGTTTTACATTTACAACTGTTGCCTTTTTATAAATCCACATAATATTGTTTATTCGTGGCTGGTTTACTGGAAAAAATTTATATCATTCATCTTTAAAACTATTTGAGATAAAAACTGAACTTAAAATTTAAAGCTTTTAAGATATAATGCTTTATTCACCTCACTACTCAACAAAGTTGAACTTTTAAAACCAAAAAGCCATAAATTTTCAAGAAATGAATTCGAAAATGAGAAACAAAGTAGCCATAAAGGGACCCGAATACTTGAAATGCCTGATCTATGAATACTTGAAATATAATTCCTTCATATTTGCCAGGAAACAGTATTGAAAAACAGTTTCCAAAATTTTTACCATGTCGACAAAATCCTAGTCTACGAGGCTGAATAGCTCTTGAAATTTTTATCATCTTATCAAACCTCTCTCCAGGCTTCAGTTTTAGTCATATATTCTGGTCTCACAATAACTCAGACTTTTAAAAGTTTATAGATTGTGACAATAAAATAGAAGCAGCTGAAGAGCTTATCGCACGAAAATGGGAAATAAAATTTTTACTTTTATGCTCATGAAAAAGAAGTAGACAGTCTGCGATATTTTCTCTGAGCGGAATTTGGTTAAATTTTCCCATGGTGGAAGACCATTGAAAGAAATCTTGTTTGCTATATCCTTTAAGAAATATTTATATTAAAGGATATCTTATTCAAAGGATAATATTCATTGAAAATATATTCCCGATATTTTATTCATGAATGCACATTTTGGGAGTTTTGTTATGAAAAAAAAAACTTTTTTCTCCAAAAGTTTTTTTGAAAGAAAATTTAATTCTTTAAAGCTTAGTAAAGAAGAATTTTAGGTGTATGTAAAAGAGACTAGTCTAAATATTAACACACCATATGTTTTAGTTTGAAATATTTCTAAAAATTTAAAATATTCCTAGAGTAAAAATAATTCCTAATAAAATTCAAAATATGAATTCTTGTGTATCGACTTTTGTATCGTAATCGTTTTATTTACAATACGAATAGTTTAATATGTTACGTAAAGTCAGTTTGCTATTTGTATTCAATTTAAAATATTCCTTGAGTAAAAATAAAATTCAAAGTATGAATTGTTATTGTGAATCTATATACTTTTGTATCGTAATCGTTTTACATACTATACGAATCGTTTAATATGTTACTTAAAGTCAGTTTGTTATTTGTATCCGATTTAAAATATTCAATATTCCTAGAGTAAAAAAAAATTCAACGAATGCAGAGCAGTTGTGTATCGATATACTTTTGTATCGTAATCGTTTTTCTTACAATACGAATCGTTTAATATGTTGCTTAAAGTCAGTTAGTTATTTGTTATTCAAGTTACATAAATTTTATCCGGTCCCTGATAACATGTTTCGTTTCCCTAACGAATGCTAATTATAAAACAATAATAGAGGAAATTGCGAGGCATATTTATAAACAATAATTGGCGAAATATGCAAATTAACAACGCAAAGAAATGATTAAAACTCAGTAAGAAAAAAAAAAACATTATTATTTTTTTCTGTTTTTATGACAGGAGTACGGTGACAGATACAGGTTATTATTTTTGAAATCAGACAATTAAAACGATTATGATACAAATAGTACGTCGATTAGTAGCAATAGCCAACGAAATTTTTTTTTCCAAAAGTTTATCATGTGATGATCAAACAAAATTTAAAAAAAAATTAAATTACTATCAGAAATTTTAAATTATCATGTGAGAATATCTTTTGCATAAATTGATAATATTTATGCACATGCTTCGAATTACAAAAATACGTTGATTATTTTTTTTCAAGATTAATGACAGTTCCAAAACTTTTTTGCTAACCAAGAAAAACTTGAAAAGCTGAAATCTGGTTTAAACCAATTTGAAATATATGATTTAATGCACATGCGGCAACTTTTAGAAAATTGTTGTTATTTTGCCAATCAAGAAGAATTTGAAATGGAAAAGACCAGTTTAAACCGGATTAAAGTATATGGCGTAATGCGCATGCTTAAGCTTTTAGAAAAACTATTTTTTTTTCTTTCGAGATTGACCAACGGTTTTTTTTTGCCAACAAAGAAAAATTTGAAAATGTTTATTCTTTGTCTACTTCTTTAATCCTTGTCTACGCGATTTCGAGCATCAACCCTTTCCCCCCGCCCTCACAATAAAACATCATCATATTCTCACATGATAACTAAAATTATACTTGGATATATGAAAATAATTTGTAGTTTAATGTTTGTGAAATTTTCTATCAAATTTTTGCTGCTGGCATACATTTAAAATCAAACTTCTCCTTATTTCAACATTCGAACATGAAGCAGAATTATTTGGAAAGAAATTCTTGCAAATGATATTCTATTTTTGAATTTTAAATAAAGTTCAGTCAAAAACAATAGAGTGCGAAATCTTGATTGCATCAACTGCGAATATTCAAGTACAGTTCAGCATATTTATACTGCAAAACTTTGATTCTAAAGTCATACAGATAAATTTCTCGTGGTAAAATTTGCATGATTGCATTTACAGAAATTTTTTTATAAAAGGAAGGAAAAGTTTTCTTTTTCTATTGATGTTGTTTTCTATTTTGCCTGGTAAACTTTATATAAAAAGTGTTGTTTTCAAATGTGAATTCGCAATTGTTGAAAACTTGTAGGTTGCTGAAATCTTATTGCATTACTTCACTAAATTAAGAAATTCTGCATATTTATAAATGATTTTAGTGTAATTCCAGTTGGATGAATTGCAGTTGCATTTTTTGAAGAAAATTGTAAAGATTGTTTGTTGGATTCTTTACTTAGTTTGAAAGTCTACAATTAAATGAAATATAATGCTTTTAAAGCCCTGAAAAATGTACGAGTGCATATTGTTTATTTAAGGGAGAAACTACCTCACAGATATATTCAAAGTGCCCTCGCATCAAATTTGGATACTCCAAATTCTGAATGCAGTAATTATTTCAATATTTTTGAAATACTTTGATTCGCGTTATACATTTTTCAATTTCATATTTGTAATAGTTTTATGAATATTACATTTTGCAATATTAATTAAGTTATTACTTTATTGTGATTCAAATATAATTTAAAACACTTATGGGTATATAATTAAAATCCTTTATAAGCTTAGGTGTCTAATTCAAAGGTTTCAACTTTCGTATACATTTATTATTCTTTCAAATTAGTAAGCCTTTTAATACTTTTATGCGGAATATTCTGATTCTAGTTATAGTTTTATGTATTTTTTAATAACCTATCAACAATATTTTTTATGAATATCACAATTTACATTACTTAATTATGTGTTAAATTATTTATTAGTTTCCTAAAATTTAAATCTCATTTAATTTTTAGCAAAAAATAAATGTTAACGAAAACATAAAAGGAATTTTCAAGCACACACTTCAAAAAAATGTTCAAAGAAAATTCTTCATATTTCTAAAATTTCTTTACTTCACTAGCTATATAACATTCATATATTCATTGTGTGTTTATAGCTCATAAAACATATTACCTAACACTGTTATGCAATTTAGGCACGTCTGTGGCAGACAATTGCATTTCGCAACATTAGGTTAATTAAATAATAAAAGCCATTTGCGCACATATTAAGCCAAAGAAGCTGAACGTAATTACTCATAAGAAATTGAATTATTTTCTCATATTAAACACATAAAGCAGAACTGAAAAAAATGATACAGTATACAGTGTAAAGTGCTTTGGAAATTTCTGACATTTGATATATTCCCCTTTTGAATTTTTTTTCAGTTTTTTTATAACGTTGTTTCTTAGAAAATTGTGTTAGGTTTTAGAATGTTTTCAAATGTCTGCTTAATTATCTGTTTTCGTGCTTTAATATGATTTGTCAGAAATGTGAAACGTGTCTATGGGTTTGAAACTGCTTCTCTACTTTAATTAACGTTAATTATTATTTTCTTCTTCATTATTTCTTTGATTATTATTCCCTTATCACATGCCAGATATTTTCTCAATGCTCTGCTGTTGATAATATTTGTTATTTACGTAGTTGATACTAATGTTAAGATTGTTGAACATTTGTTGATGAATCCGAAAAAGAATAATTATTCTATGAGACATTAGCTGTTATTTGCATATGACGACTAGCCAGTTCACCTGGGTAAATGATTGCTAAAACTTTGTATTTGTAGAGAGACTAGTCTCTTTATAACTTCATTATGAGGTAGATAAAAATAAAAGACAAATTTCAGAAAAATTTATTTAATTATTTTCTAAGAACCGCATTTCACAAGATAAAACAAACACGAACATGAAAATACACTATACTCCTACAGAGTACAATTTGATAATGACCCTCCACGAAGGATCATGGGAAATATATCTTGATGTTAATAAGGTAACGCCATTTGTTATATCAAAATAGAAGACAGTACAGTTATGTAATATATGTATACTAATATTTTATGAAATATGATTTTATTGGCTTCAACATTAAAGCTTTTTTAAACATCAACTTTTGAGAGACCTATTCTTTTAAATGCCTTATATCATTCGGCTCATAATATTATGCATATTTCTAATTTTATATCATTCACTGAAAACTAATCTTCAATTCGATATAAAAGTTATTTAATTTCACTTTTATATCAACTAAAAACTTATAACTAATGTTTTTAAATGAGACGGACATAAAAACACTTCCTTATTGCTTACTTGTAAAATTAAACTTTAATTGTATGTACAACGAAGTTTCAAAAAGTTTATAAAAAGTATACTTTAACCATAAATTTATTAATAAAGGAAAAATAAGTCGTATTTTCATTCGTTAACCATCAAAATTCGATGAAAAATCCAGGATTAACTATTTGTTACAAAAATGAAATCCGTTTGAATTTCTTTGAAACAGCTAAATGGACTCAAAAATATTTTTAAAAATTAATTGACAATACCCGAACCATTGTTCGATTGTTAAGATTAGTATTAATGAAAAGATTTTTCAAATTTTAAGATAATGTAAAATTTAATTTTGTTCTGTAGTTTTTCGGTACTTTTTGAAAAACATGGAAATTTTGCTTAAAATTCAGTTAAGAAACTTTAAAAAAAAATTGCTTTTAGATACACATTTCTAGTGCTAAAATATGTTTGCTCTAAATTCGGTAGCTTTGAATATTACAGCTGGCTTGTACAGTTTCAATACAAATACTTTTACTCAATAAAGCATTCGCACAAATATTAAGATAAAAATATATAATCTTTTAAAAATTTATACGAAACACACTTATATGATCTTTATGCAAAATAAATCTGCTGAAAGTAAAAAAATAGAATTCCATGTGTTAACAAATTTTTAGCATTATTGATAAATAAGACCTAATAATTCTATTTTTAATTGATAAATTATTTTAAAAAATAGAAGAAGCTAGCGTTAATAAAGAAAGTAAATATATTTTTTCGCACAAGCATTATTTGATTAAAGTTTAAAGTCGTGAATTAAGTACATTAAAATGTACTTTTCAACTATTTTTCAATTTCCAAATAAAATGTTAAATACTTAAACAAGTGTTTTCAGTTAAACTTTCTTTTAAATACTTAAGTTTAATGAAAATGACTCTTTATGTATTTATTTAATGCTTGACAAATATTTTTTTCTTTTAATCAAAATAAATTAATGAGACACTAAAAGTTGAAATTCGAATCTAAAACTGTTAAGAATTTACTAGTTTTAGCAACAAAAATATGGAAATTTATTTTTATGATACTTTTCAAAGTCATTTAATTTAAACGCTAAACAAAAACAAAACAATCTAACTTCAGAAACGCATTAGTTGTTTTTGCAAAACAAATTAAAATTTTAAGAGTAAACAAGAGTTTAAAATTCTTTTCTGAACGAAATTTTATGAAATAAAATATAAAATGTTTTGGGAAAAAATTCATGCAGAATTCCAATTAACGGATTATTTTTCCCTTCCCTTTATGTTTGTTTTCGTTTAATTTTTCGCGTTTCAAAGAATAATTACTGCTTAAAAAAGGGAAAGGCAGAAATACTTTCTTAGCAAATATATGTCACTAGAAATTATTTTTAATGATGTATATTTTTCTAAGAAGAATATACACTTGTTTATATTGAATGAAATTCATGCTTAAACTGTAAACATAAACACTTCTGATATATACACTATATTTGAAAAGTTTTGAAGTATTAATGTTTTATTAAGTTATGAATATTTATGACTAGAATATACCATTGTTTTTTATGTGAAAAGTTAATAAACTTAACCATACATTTTAGTTATTCTTGGATAAGGTTTCATAAAAGAGAAAAGTACTTTCTCAGCAAATATGTGTGACTAGAACTTTAGCGAACTTAGAATGTTTTTTCTACGAAAAATATGCAATAGTTTATAGTTCAAGCGGAAATCAAAATCTTCTATATATTTGAATATATTAACATTTTATTACTTTATGTATATTTAGCACCAGAATATAACTTTGTTTTTTATGTGAGAAGTTTTTATAATATTAATAAATTTAACGATGTATTTTATGTGCTGTTGGACGATATTTTATAAAAGAAAGAAATAGTTTCTCAGAAAATATTTGAGATTATAAATTAATTATAATGAACTTACAATGTTCTTTCTACGAAAAATGTACACGTGTTTTTAGTTTATGAAATTGATGCATAAAACATAACGTTTCTATGTATTTTAAAAGTTTTAATGTATTAATGTTTTAATCGGATATGTATACTCGAGTATATAATTGTTTTTATATGGGAGAAGTATTTTATGATATCTACAATCTTGAATGTTTAATTTATATATTGATGGAAATTTTTTTATAGGCAGTATTCAAATAACAACAAAATGCTTTGCATATATATAATTTATTGATATACAGATTGGTTCAAAGTAACTTGGTTACTTTGCAATTGTAAATAGTTTCTTAAGAAATGCTGATTGCTGGAAATTAATTTTAGCAAAAGTATAGCTTCTCGAGTGATTTTCGATTGTTTATATAAATTCGACTTTCTTGAAACTGTACATTATTAATTAAAATTACACTTATGAGCACTTTTATAAATTTGAAAAGTTTTAATGCATAAATGTGAGATGGATTAAAGCTACTTGGATTTATATCGAAATGTAAATGATTTCTAGATATTAATTTTAGAAAAAGTATAGCTTCCTGACTTATTTTCGATTGTTTATGTGAATTCGACATTCTTGAAACTGTATGTTGTAAATAAAATTACACTTATGAATTTTTTTTTTATATTTGAAAAGTGATAAAAAAGCTATAAATGTAAGATGGATTAAAGCTACATGGATTTATATCGAAATGTAAATGATTTCTCAAGAAATGCTGATTGCTAGATATTAGTTTTAACAAAATTATAGCTTTGTGAGTGATTTTTGATTGTTTATCTAAATTTGATTTGCTTGAAGTTTTTCATAATCAAATTCCTGTAATAAAACAAATTCGTATGTCTAGTTTAACCGAATTGTTAAAGAACTGTTATGATAATTTAAGAGTTAAAGGGTGATAAATCAAATTCAATCAACAAAATTTATTGTGTACATTTTATTTATAATCAAACTAGGCCGTTACGGTTTAATGATAAGGGTTTGACATTGTGTCCAGATGATTCGAAGTTTGGGACTCGTATATACTAAATATATGTCTTTTATATTAGCCCAATGTTTGTTAAATCTGATATTGTGGGCCAAATGTACTCCTGTTGGGTGTGGAAATTGAGAGGTGAGATTGCCAGCTCAGGTGTATTCAGCACCATGTAACTGGAAGTCAGAATTACGCAATGATATGATTATCAAATCTACTTACATGTTGCTCCGAAATGGGACATGTATTAGCTACACTTACGTTCAAATTACAAACGTCAGAATCATATTAATATTAATTATATTAATTTACGATGATGGGAGCAGAACATATTCGCTGCCTCAGTCTTTATTTGACTCAAAAATTCGTTCATCAAAGATTTCCAATGCTAATCAATGCTTGTTTAAGGATATGTTCTGTAATTTAGTTAAAATGAAATCATAAGTAGTAACGAAGAAATGTAAGCCATGTATGTTACAATCCAAAGGTTATGCTATTTATTTCGTCTATATTTTGAGCTTCTTCTCAAAACTCTGAACGAACAGAATTTTTCTTGAAGATAATAAACCGGCATTTTCATAACTTTATGAGATATTAAAAAATGTAAATTTTTGTAATCAAGTTAATGAAAATGTTTATACGGCTATGAACGAAACATCTCTTCATACTTTAGGAAAAAAAATAGGAAGATGTTTGAAAATTTATTTGGAATTCATATTACATTATACAGATTTTGTGTATGATACAGATTTTGTAAAAGCGCCAACTACCACTTGCATATATTTTTGAACATGTTTTAAGTTGTTAATAAGGGTTTGATACTCTTATAAATACATTTTACATAGCATGAATTTCTGTATAAGAGCTAAGCTTAGAACGATTTGTTGTGGATATTATAGAATGGGATAGAAAAGAATTGTTTGACAGGAATCAGCGAGGATTAGAATTCTGCCTTATCATTTATCGAAATGCTAAGATTTCTAACTATAAAATTTACTGATTGAAATGATTTTTACTGAAATCTTCATAAACATCTTTACAACATATCAAAACCATTTATCGAATAATCTAATAATAGTTTTTTGCAATATTTCTTATAATAAAGAAATGGCTTAGACGGATATAATCCAGAATATCATCATATTATACATAACGGATATAGCAGAAATGTGTTCAACAAGGACCTCCAACTCTTTGTTGACTTGTAACAAAGTACTAACATTTGACTCGCAAAGGTTAACTATGTTACAAGCCAGAGAAGAAATGTTTACGACATTTGAAACTTTTTTATATCGAATTCATATATTTTTTTGATTCATTCTCTTCAGTTCGGAGTATTAAGCTTCTGTAGAAATTACTACGACGAATTGTACTTATACTTTTGTACATGACTTAAGATCTGACATATACTGATGAAAAAAAAAATCCCAACACTAGGAAGGAGCTGTGCTAGATAAACGAAATTTGGTAGGCGTGTTTATACATCTGAAAGATGACGTTGATTCAAATATCGAGCTACGCGGGTAAGTATGGCGCTAGTAGCATCACTATGAACATGCAAATGAGGTTTGCTTTAAATAAGCGCTGTAAGGTTCGTGATCGTTATTTACAGTTGAGATTTGACGTAGTGGGTTAATGTTAGTCAAGGAGGCCTCTGAGAAGACGAAGAAGCCATTATCAACAGCTCACTGAGTTTGAACGAGGTCGTGTTGTAGGGCTACGAGAAGGTGGGTTTTCTTTCCGCGATATTGCTGAAAGACTTGGCAGGAATGTATCCACTGTGCATGAGTATTGGCGGCAGTGGTCAAGGGAAGGTACTGCCTCAAGAAGACTAGGTTCCGGGCGGCCACGTGGTACTATTGAGAGGGAAGACCGGCGTATTCGGCGTATGGCTGTGGCTAATCATACTGCGTCTGCAGCTGAAATTCGAGCTGCAGTTGGCACCACAGTGACACAACAAAATGTTACAAATCGGTTACTTCAAGGACAGCTCCGAGTCAGACGTCCTGTACAGTACATTCCACTGACTCCAAACCACTGCCGTTTGCGACTGAGTGGTGTCAAGCTAGAGCTCATTGGAGGAAGGAGTGGAGATCTGTTGTGTTTTCTGATGAAAGCCGGTTCTGCCTTGGTCGCAGTGATAGCCGTTTGTTGGTTAGAAGGAGGCCAGGTGAACGCCTGCTAGTGACCTGTCTGCGACCTAGACACACAGGGCCTACACCTGGAGTTATGGTTTGGGGAGCAATTTCGTATGACAGCAGGAGTACTCTCGTGGTTATCCCACTCACCCTGACTGCAAATTTGTACATCAGTCTAGTGATACAACCTGTTGTGCAGCCATTCATGAACAGCATTCAAGGGGGTGTTTTCCAACAGAATAACGCTCGCCCTCATATTGTATCCTCATGTTGTAACCCAACATTCTCTACAGAGTGTCGACACGTTGCCTTGGCCTGCTAGATCACCAGTTCTTTCTCCAATCGAGCACGTACGGGACATCATTAGACAACTCCAGCGTCATCCACAACCAGCATTAATCGTCCCTGCATTGCCCGTCCAAGTGCAACAGGCAGGGAACTCCATCTCACAAACTGATATCCGACACCTGTACGACACAATGCATGCACGTTTGCATGCTTGCATTCAAAATTCTGGCGGTTACACCTGTTACTAATGTACCAACATTTCACATTTGAAATGGCTCTTCTCACCAATTGGCTCTACCTGTGATCTTGAAACTTTAATCAATTAAATATGTTACCTAGACAAATGTATTCCTAAAATTTCATTACTGTACAATAATTTTTTCTTGGTTTTGGGATTTTTTTTCCATCAGTGCATAAGGATTTAATCTTTTTATAAATCCACTTAGCAGAAATTAAATATCTGAATTGAAGTTAAGGATTGGATCTTGTAGAATGAGATTGAAGATCAATTTTTGGACAATTCTTTGCTAAAAGTGGAATATTGCCTTAACATTTATATTTGACAATTATCAAGATTTCTAACTTTAAAATTTCCTGATTTAAAAGGTTTTTATTAAACGATTTATAAACAATCTTAATAACATATCGAGACATTGTACCAAATTATATAATAATGTAGCTTAGCTGTTTCCTTGGCCCTCTAGCGGCCACTGCCATAAACAATCAGTCGATGTCTGCTAGCATGAATGTCATGTCTTGTCTTTGTACTTGTTAAGGGTGTGATTGTAATTTATTAAATGTTGCTAAAAAACATCATATTGCTTCCTGCAAGGATGATTGTAATCCCATTCCTTCACAATAATAGATAATTTCAATATTTTTTTGCAATGAGTTAAAGGCTTTGCGATTTCCTTGAACTCATAGAGCATCATCATATTATCCCTAGTAGCACACAAATATTGTACAAAATTGTATGACATTGATCTATATTCGCAATATCGTTTAATATTGTGGGATATTGTTTCACAACATATCGTACAATATTATACAATATAGTACATAAGACTGTGCTATTTGGCATGCATAATATACATTGCTGAGATGAAATGCAACGAATATTGCAAGGTGCCAATAGTAGATTAATTATTAACGAGCCATTAAGAATCTAATCACATTAACATTGCCGAAACACTATCCAATTATCTAACACGGATTATATTTGAAAGCCTCAAATTTATACTAATCTCCGCTATGAGATATTAATCCATCGAGCCATAAAACAGTGACGCATATTTTTCTATATTTTATAATTAATGGCCATTCCGCATACTTGAGCATTTTTCGTATCTAGATATAATTACACATTCATCAGAATCAATGCAGATAGAATGAGTGCCAATCCGTGTATTAATAAATTCCCTCACCAATTTGCTAATGGTTCAGCCTCGAACTGAATGCGTGTTCTTGACAGCTGCTCGTGGCTAACCACCTAACTTCTTTAGTTGAATAATAATTACTTAGAAATTAGAAGCGATTAGAAGAGAATTAGTTACCATTAATTAGATGTATGTTGGAACAGTCAGCATTTGAAATCGAAATCGACACTGCTAAAGTATTTTACTTTCCCCCATTTCCATTTGTTTGAATATTGTTTCGAAAACATTAGAATGTATTTTACTACGCTGATTGACTCTTAGAGAGGGTATTATCAGTTTTCCTGGACATATAAATGACAGAACGCTGACATTTGTAGAGGCATTAGTGCAAAGAGCTGTACAGATTATAATAATATCGTTAGAAAGAACTATTCTGTCGAAAGTGACTTCTTTTATGTCTCTTAACTCCTAATAGCAAGCCTCTTAGCTTTTAGCTAAATCTCTAAAATGATGGGGAATGTTTGTAGAAAAAGAGTAAAGACTACTTAGTTTGCTTACATTTCACAAGACTTGGATGATACAAATTATTTCTAATGTTTAATGCGCAAAAAGTTTAGTATAATCTTTAACAGCAATATCATATGTAAAGTTTAACGAGCAAACATAGAATAAAATGTCAGAATGCCTGTATTTGAATACAAATTGAAAATAATGTCTGTTCTAAGTACATGTTAAATAAATAAACACATTCAACATACTAAAAGCTGCTCTGGCTAATATAATGAATTTCTATTTGTTTTATTTGCATATATATTTTCGGTAAATTGTACACAATTTACGGATTTTATTCCATTTCTGAATATACAATTATTTTTTTGAAATATGGAAAACAATTTAGTAAAATAGAATCACTTTTATCTATTGTATGTCAAAACTATTATTATATCATTTTGTCAAAATATAATGTAAATATGTATAAATTATGAAGGGGAGCATTGTTTTAAAATTCTTCCATTGTAAGTAATTTATTTTAATCAAAATTATTTTAATTTAAGGTAGAAACATTAATTATATTAAGTTTGCACTTTAACAGCAAACAGTTTAATATTTAATATGATACAATCAAGCTAAAACTTTCGCTGCTTAAGTATGAATGAATTTAAAGCCGTATGTTATATAGAAATACTATGAAAAATGATGTCATATTTTCATATTTTACGAATGCAGAAATATATATAAATATGAATAATATAAAAATATATAATAATATACGCAACATAATGACATCAGCATAAATGATATTGTAAATAATGAGCTTAAATTCAATAAAAATAAAAAATAGTTTTGAATTAACTATTTTTGTTATAATAATAAATATCTCACTGCATTTCACTTGTATTTTTTATTTCAAAATTTCAACCAATTCTCAATTTGCCCCCTAGAACCCTTTGAAGAAATGTATCCCAAATGATTGGGAGTTATTATGTAGATTACTATACTAAACCTACATATTTCAATGGTTCTTATGATAAGATTAAAATTTCGCGAAATTTCCTTCTTTCTTTACACATACACTCTATATGCAGAAAAACTAGGGCAATTTTAGTTGCATTTGAATTGGCTTGATTATTCAAGTCCAAACAAGATTACCTTAGTTATTCCAAGGGTAATTTTGTTTGCATTTGAATTGGTTTGATCATTCAAGTCCAAACAAGATTACCCTAGTTATTCCAAGGGTAATTTTGTTTGCATCATCTGTACCAAGAAATCATTGATATTTTTTGATTATTTCAATATTTTTCCTATATTTCGCCTAGTGGAAAGTCAAGAAAAATGCTAAAATTGTAGTGGTAAAACCATATTCTTTATTCAATTACAATTGTATGTTTAGGTATCGTGCTATTGGTAATATTCTATCTAAAGGAGTTTCATTTATATTTTTAGTTAGTATATCCTTTCTTATACTATTTAATAAGCCTAGTATTCATTAATTTATATTATTTTTGACTTGAGGGTTGAGATAGCCTGGTTGACAGGGCGTTAGACGGGCATCCCTTAGGTTTCTGGTTGAAGTCTCTTCTTGTGTGGGGTAACTGGCGCGCGTATAATGGCCACAAAGGCCTCCATGTCGAGAGTAATACTATTGAAGGTAGCTGTTTAGAGCTGATAACTCTCTGATTCAGGTTTAAATTATGATCTGTAGATGAGTGAATGAAATGCATTAATGAAGTCTACCCCGTAAAAAGGGTTGTGACATGTGAGGAAATAAGTCATTCTTCTGATCCTAGGTGGCGTTACTGAAAACATTAGGAGACTCTCTCTTGACTGAAATCGCTAGCAAATAACTTTCAGCGTGCTTATAAAGTATTATATGTCCCAACACTGAATGATTTGTGATGGAAGTTAAAACTTATTGGTTAACAATGGATGATGAACTTATGATGAACGATAATGATAAACGGATGATGATGAATGAATGATGATGAATGGATGATGAATTATTGGTTAACAATGGATGATGAACGATGATGATGAATGGATGCTGAACGATGAAACTTATTGGTTAACAATGGACTTATTGGTTAACAAACTTGATGGAAGTTAAAACTTTGGTTAAAACAATCCACTAGGATTTTTTTAACCAAAATATAGAGCTATATAATGATACATAAAGGAAAATGTTACTTTTGGGAAAAACCGGTTCGAATTCTATTCAAAAATAACAGAATAAACTGCTAAGTCTATGGTGCCTATTCCTATCTATTCGTTCTCTTCCAGTAAAAGAGACATACCCGCCACATCTCACAACTTGTATTTTTGACGATTGATATTTTCTTTGAATAATAACACATCTTTGCAATATGATATCTTATAAAAACTTCCGCCATTTGTTCTCGCACCTTCAAGAGTTTTAAGAATCAGAATATTTTCCAGAAATATTCAGAGAGTTGTTATTTTTCGCCCTCATCATACATTGATATATTTTTTTCTACAGTGACAAAAATAAAATAATTTTTTTTCCACGCCCACGAATTTTCCGGTTTTGTGAAATACCACCACCAAAAAGCAAACAGAACATGAACGAACACCTTTTTTTTTCACTTTCTTCGTTCTTAAAAAATGAAAAGATATGCCTGAGAGAAAGTGGGTTCTGTGGATATTGAAATATACTCTGTATCATTGGGCCTCGAATATCATTTTTTTAAAATCTTCTTTTTTTACTAAAAGTGTGAAAAATGAAATAAGATTTGCGATACGCTCCTATGTAAATCTTCGAAACTCAACAATAACAGTGGGGTTCGAATTTTGATAACTTATTCAGGAACTTTTTTTTGCAATAAACATATTTCGTTCTTTGCATGAGGATGCATTTTTTATTGCTACATAATAGATACAGCTCAGTTCGAATTTGCTTTAGAAGGTGTCATATCAGTGTATTTAGGAAAAATAATTGTATGCTAATTTCTGTAATTTCTACGTGGTGAGTAAATTTTACGGTTTAAAATGAAATTCAAAGTTTCATTATTCTGCAAGTTTTATTTGTAGCAGTTAAGAAATTTCATGCGTGCTTCTTGGCATTAGAACGTCTTTACCTGAGATCTGAGTTTAGTTTAGTTTAGTGATAATAACATCCCGTTTTGAAGCAACACTAAGGTTATTTGGGGATGGACTTCGTAATTTTGAACCGCAGTTAAAAAACTCCCCGATGTAGTCGTTAACCAGCGTTATTAACGTAATCAGATACCTAGAATCCTAGTGTCATCACTGGCTTAGGATCATTGAATCCTAGTGTCA
>JAPMOQ010041001.1:592067-604186 GCA_026543055.1 Argiope trifasciata | reverse complement strand
GAATCCTAGTGTCATCACTGGCTTAGGATCATTGAATCCTAGTGTCATCACTGGCCTAAGATCAATGAACCCTAGTGTCATCACTGGCATCAACACCTCCTCCAGTAGGAGAGACGTCACATCATAATAATGATATAGAAATCACTACATTTTTTCCTGATACGAATTAGAAGAACAAAGCTTAGGCAAGGAGATTCTTCTCTTCTTACATAAGCCTTCCCTAGGGAGAACAGAATTAGATAATCACAAGTTCTCTACTATGACCAGACCTGTTACACAAAAATTAATCTAAATGTCCGGAGCACCTTGACATCATTGGTGTGGGGTTGAGCCCCACCGATTACGGTACAAACCCTCCAGAAGAAGTCCCACGTGCCATTATTGGTAGGGGGTAACTGATCCCCTGCCATTCCCAGGTAGTACCATCTGTCGCACATATTGCACAATATTGTGCAATATTATATGATATTAAACAATATTCCACAATATTATTCAACATTGCGAATATTGATCAATGTCATACAATATTGTACAATATATTTATGTGTACTAGGGTTCCTGTACTCACAAAGGTGGCCAGAAATAGCCACCATACCAGTCCGTCGCCTGTTGATGAACTACATCTCCCGTAGAAAGTACGTTCCCTCATCGGTAGGAGGTAGCTAATCCCATGCCATTTATGTATCCATAAGTGTAGGGAGAAATAGCCCACACACCGAAAGCTTCAAATCTGCGGCGTGCCAAAAATGTTACCAGAATAGCTAAAATATAGACTATGAAATTTTTATAATTATAAAAAGGAGATATGGCTTAGACAAACGAATTTCAGAGACATTTATTATTTGGTTCTTGAGATGAAAGTTAAATCAAATGTAAGAGAATATAAACACTCAAAAGCGCATACATATTCATCTCTTAAAACGTGGAATGCTAATCGAGCAGTAGCAGATATATTTTTTTTACCAATCTCAAGCAGCACAGTCCATTTTACTATACTGTACAATATTGTGCCATATAACATGATATTAAACAACATTCCCCAATATTAAACAATATTGCAAATATTGATCAATGTCATGCAATATTACATAATATTTGCGTGCTACTAGGGTCTATATTAAATAAAAAATAGCGACAGATTTATTAATAATAACTTAATTTTTATCTGGAAACAAAATTATTTATCTGATTTGTTTAGATGAATAATCATATATTATACTAAATTAAAGAGTATTCCTTTCTCTACTTTAACACTTATTAATCATTATTCAATATTCGTTCATTAACATTTAAATTTGTCAATAGATTACCGTGGCATGCTATTGCAGCAAGCGTTATACGAAGTTTAATTTGAGTAGAAGGATTTCAACTCTTGATTAATAAAAAAAAATAATTTATTATCTTTCATAATAAATCTTATTATCAAGAATGTTATTACAAAGTACTTCATTAAATATAGGGGAAAAGAAAATGTATTCAATCCAATGACCCTTGATATATTGAAAAGATTTCGGATGGTTAGTAGGCAGCATTTTCTTCGTGGGCGTAAGATCTCACATTACCAATTAGTAACACGAGCTGAGAAAGTTTGCGAATGTTCCAAACTGCATAAAGAGCTATTTTCATCTTAGAATAAACCACCTATACTTCAAGAGCTCTAATTCTGCTTATTGGAAATAAGAATGGAACTATATACTTATAAAAATGTTGGTGATCAAGTTCTACCAAATCAAAAATAAGTATCTTAAAATTTCTTTAAGTTTGATTTCTTTTATTATTATTTATTGTATGTAGTAAACTTATAGTATTTGAAGGCTACAATACTTATTTTCTTGTCCTTCTTCACACTTTCATTTTATTCTTTGAAACATTTTAATACTGTAATTTCTTCTGTTCCAATTAAAAATGTTTCTTTACTTTATTTTCTGTATGCAAAACATGTGAATTAACTGAATTTATAATACCACTATGATTTGTGGTATAATTTTGTTTAGATTTTGAAATTTCATCAGTAGAGTCATTCCTTGTGAATCGTAAAAAGGTTTATATTATTTTTCGTAAAAAGGTTTATTATTATTTATTCTATGTAGCAAATTTATAGTAGAATAGTTTAATGTCACAATATTTATTTTCTTATCCTTCTTCACACGTTCATCTAATTTTTTGCAATCTTTTAGTACTGTGATTTCTTCCGTTCCAATCAAAAACTTTCTTTACTTTATTTTCTACATGAAAAACATGTGAACTAACTAACTTTACATTACCACTATGATTTGTAGTATAATTTTCTATGGATATTGAAATTTCATCAATGGATAAATTCATTATGGATCGTAAAAAAGTTTTTAGCTTTGTGCTAACGGTATTGAAATATCAGTTAAAAGGATACTCTTTTACTTATAATGTGGATATAAATATAATCATCACTCAAAATAGAGAAATTCACAGTAGAGCAAGTTAAATCCCATATAGATAAAAGACATTGATGTAAAAGAAAACTGTGAATCACGAAATAGGAAGAAAAAAGAAATACAACGAACAAAATAGGGAAATTAATAATAGACCAAGCTAAATCATATGTAGATAAACAAGAAATACAAAATGAAAACATTAAAAGAAAACTGTAAATTACAAGATAGAAAGAAAAAAGAAATACCAAGGACAAAATATAGATATTCATAATAGACCAAGTTGAATCACATATTTATGAAAGACAGCAATATAAAAGAAAAAAATAAAACTGTAAATCGCAAGATAGGAAGAAAAAAAAAAGAAATATAAAGGGCAAAATAGAGAAATTCAGAATAGACCAAAAAGAGATTACAGACACAGATGCAAAATGAGAAAATTAAAAGAAAACTGTAAATCACAAGCTAAAAAGAAAAAAGAAATACGAAGGACGAGATTTTCTAAGTCTTCAAGAAAATTCGTTGGCGAATATTTACATTGTATCAAGTTGTGAAACTTTGGCTGTTATTGACGTTTTTACTAGTGGATGGTTCAAATGTTGTTGTGTCTCTGCGATGAAGATAACAAAATAATATTTTTAAAAAAAATAATAAAATTGTATAGTTTGGAATTAAAAGTATAAGGAAAAAGAAATTAAAATAAGGCATTTGTTTGTATAATATGTGGAGGGAAATTTTTTTGAAAGTGAAAATATCATGCAGTTTTCAGATCAATAAAGATTTGTTGAAGGATAAATCTTTTCTGATTAAATGCACTTTTCTGAAATCTATAATTGTGCCGAAACCGTTCTAATATATAATTTCCTACCTTCCTTTTCAAGCCATTAATTTCAGTTTCAAAGGTAAAGCCTGATATATTATTTATATAAAAGTTATTTGCTGGTGATAGATTTGATTTTTGATTAAACTTCTTTCGTTACATATTTAACTAATTCTTAATAGTTTACTTATATTGATGCTTTTTTTAATTTCGTAGCGTTTATTAAAAAAATAGATGTAAAATTAAAAACAAATCATATAAGTATATTTTACCTTTATATTATTAGGAATTTTTAATGAAAGATTTTAAAATAATTTTGTGCTTTTGCCCTCGGATCACCAAAATCTGCCCTTGATTGACATTTTTTTCATATGGAAGAATATGCCTATAACCAGTGTTTTAGAAATTAGCTACTGTTCCAATAT
The DNA here is from genome assembly GCA_026543055.1 of Argiope trifasciata. Taxonomy (NCBI): domain Eukaryota; kingdom Metazoa; phylum Arthropoda; class Arachnida; order Araneae; family Araneidae; genus Argiope; species Argiope trifasciata. The sequence goes on along the minus strand of JAPMOQ010041001.1, from coordinate 600,533 downwards.
TATGTAATATTTGATATTATGCTTTAGAAATGGGATGATATTTTTCAAGTATTTAAATACTTCAAAAGAAATTAGTTCTATTATAAGAGAATATTTTTATACCAAAAATAACATTTTATTGCCATTCTATAATGTTATACTTTCTATTAGTTTTATGGAGATTTAAACTAATTTTTTGTTATTTATCATATCCTTATTCGTGCAACTAATACTCAAAATTTTTAAAGTCTTAAATTTTAGTTAAAATGTATTTACTTCTTTTTGAATATGAAGTGGGATAACTTTTCCTATAAAAACTATTTTAATTGAAAAATAGGAAAGTTAATCCGTTGGCTTCTAATTGTGATAAAGAAAAAAATAATTTGAAAAACAAAGGAAATAAGGAATTTCTTCATCGTTTTACTAAGCAAAGATGTGGATATGTTAGAAAATTTACCTAAATTGTAGATTTACTGGTTCATCATCAATTAATTAACAAAATATTAGTTATTTTTTTCTTTGTTTACTTGAGCCTAATTAGTATTAATTAGTATGTTCATACACCAAACTATGATTTAAATATTACTTCGATCATAGAATTAATAGATAATTTCTAGTAATGCAATATTTGCCTCATTACATTAAAGAAAACAGAAATTGAATTTATTCATGACTTCATCCTAATTATTTATATCGACAACAAAATGTATATATATAAGAATAAAAATTAAACTAAAGCCAATACCACGAACGAATATCATTGTATCCTATTTAAAAGTCTTTATAAAATGATTATTAAATGTTGTAAAAAAATGGAAGCCTTAAATTAATTTCTTCCTTCTATCGATTCAATATAATATTCAATTGTCATTTTTTATTTCACAGTTTTTATTTTTATTTTTATTACTTTAGTTTTTACAGAATCAAAATACAAACAATTATAGGAACTTTAAAAGAATATACCCCCGATTAAACCAAAAAAAATTGTAATTTCATTCTGATTTTAAAAGTTAAAATTTAGAAATAAAACTTAAAATTCTGAAATGCAGTATCTATTATTTTAATAAGATACATTATAATTTTTTAAACATATTTTTCGAGATATTTTTATCTATTATTAAGATATTTTAATATAAGATATTTTTATCTATTATTAAGATATTTTAATAAAAGATATTTTTTATCTATTATTAAGATTTTATAATACAAGACATTTTTATCCATTATTAGACTTCTGTCTATAAAAATAATAGACCGAAGTCTATTATTTTTATAAAAAACAAATTAGTTTTGTACTTACATCATGGTAAATAACAAAATTGAACTCGTTAGTTTTATTTTTTAAAATTTGAAATGATTTATTTTTTAATAAAAGCATTTTAAATAAACTAAAACAGTTTTACATTTAAAACTAATTGCCAATATCTATTTTTCGAATTTTCCTTTTATCATTTTCTGTAATTGAAAAACTCTTGATGGAACGTATACTCATGTGTATTTATAGTATAAGGTTTCAATGTAATTAAGCAAATCTTTTCCTTCTCAATGCAATCTACTCATTAAGAAATGTTTTTGGAATTCTAATTTTTCAAGATAGAAAAAAAAGAAAAAACATCTAAATTACAACCAATTCTAATTAACTTGAACCGAATACTCTCATCGCACTTCACTTCATTCCAGTGAAATCAAAATTCTATTCCAAGAAACGAATTCCTAAATAAACTATTTGCGCTGCAGCGTCTAAAAATTCATTTCATTTCCAACAGCTTTTGCAAATCTATTTTTGAACTTAACAATTCCATACACGAATCTAAATTAATTGAATATTCGAAATCACATTTCTGTGATGATATTTCTTCTCGCTCAATTAGCATTCAAAAGATTCCTTTCGTCGGAATCAATTTTCTTGGGAAAAAATGCGATTCGTTAGGTTTCAATTCATCTGAATCGCATAGATGTTGCTCTTCTAATCAACAGAAACAAATATTCTAAAAAAAACTGTTCTATTTCTTTTTAACACAGCCAATAAATTAGCATGATAAAAAGCTTTACGAAGAAATTTGCTCCGAAGTGTTTTTCGATTTATTTCGGAAGATATTGAAGAATTCTTTTGATTCCTTTGCTTTAAAGAAGCGAGTATAATTTGATTAAAAGAATCTTCAAAGGTACATTCTTTTTTTCATCAAATGAATTCGGTTACTACAGATTATTCGTTTTTAGATGTATTATAAGAAATTAGCTCGCGTGGTGTCATCTTTCAGTTAAAATTTTATATTTTTCACCCAAATTTATTTCGCTTGATTTTTTCAGGATAATTTTCACACAACTTTTTTGGTTAGTTATAATTTAGAAGTTACCTTCCGGTTATCAACTAGAGAAAATGTTTCTGGTTTATTTTTTGCAATTAGTTATTATTCATTATTTAAGGTATCCGACTATGTTCGAAGAAATTTTTTGAAAAATTTTATTTTTTAAAAACAATTTCAAACTTTGGTTTTTAGATATATTGCTAATTATAATACAATACAAAATATTATAAATACAACAAAATCATTTGAAAATATATTTTCAGAAGTAGGACAATCTATAATAAATTTTAATGAAATTTAACCAAAATGGTTAACACTCTTGATAAAATTCTAACGCAGCAATCCTATTTTTTGTGTACCAAGTTATAGAATATAATGATGGATGAAATAAGCCAAATGTGGTTATGGTTAAAAATTTACGTATGTATGAATTTTCTCCATAAATTCACAGCTTAATTTTTCTAAAATCACATGTAAATGAAAAATGTATTTGACCATCAAAAAAACTTTTGGTTTATTTCATTGCCCATATTATTAGGAACACTGAAATTATTCAGTAAATACTTCTATTAGTTTTTAAGATATGATGTCCATGGTGGAAAATTTTTATGAAAATTCATGTTTTGTGAAAATTGAAGTGTGAAACAAATTTTAACTGAAAAAATATGTGACCTTGGATGATACGTCAGGCCTTAAATTTCAGAGAAAAGATAAACTGTTTTGGAAAGAGGAAAATCTAAACAACAAGAAATAACAAAAAATCGTCACCAATGTGGCCGATAAGTAGTGTTTTTAACGTAATAGGATACCTTAATTATTTTTATTTAAACATTATATTTAATTGTAGGCAAACATTTGCTAGGCATTTTTTAGTCAAATTGTAAATAAAATCCTATCCTTTGGTTAATTTAAATCTATAAGCGACATCTAATTGTACCTAAATACATCTAATTGTCCACTCCTATAATCTAATTGTACCTAATATTCCCATTACGAAAATGTTTTTACAGGTAATATGTAGCACCATGTCACAATTTTATTATTCTAAAGTAAATTTTTACGTAAATTGTCATTTTTCTTTCAGAAAAGACGAGATAGATAAACTTAAAAACCAATATCTTATCTAGATATAAAAGAAAATTTAGAGAGAGATAATTCCTATATGTATACATTATCATTATTATTTTCTTAAAGAACTTGTTACTCAAACTGGTTAGTATTTCATGATGAAGAATTTCAGTTGAGATTGGATTCTAAAGTAGTTATAGTCCAGTCCACTCAAATGATTATCAAAATATTTTTTATGTGAGAAATAAATGCAGTTTCATCAAAAATAAATGCATTTAGAATAAATAAATAGTATTAAAAGTAATCTTAAAAATTGATTGCACTCAAATGAAATAAATCATAGATCAGATCTTAAAAGTTGATTGCATTTAAAATAAATGAATCATCCGTCAAATCTTAAATGTTTAGTTTTTCGAAAATTCCAACTCACAAAAAAATTTGATTAAGTAAAAAAAAAAAATCACTTATACAAATTTTTCTTTAAAAGTATCAAATATAAAAATTGTGTGTGTTTGTAGAGAAAGAAAACTAGACTGAAAAAGTGCAGAATAATAGATGTAATTTTCTTTTCGTTTTTCTTGAATTCTTTTTGCAATCATCTAATATGGAGGGAAATAACTGGCTTTACATTTAAGTCTAAAATATCACGTTTATAGGTTATATCTTGAAGATTTCAATCAGAAAACGGATTTTCTAATTTGGTTCTGTCTAAAGATATTTAATTATTTCATAAAAATCAATCTGTTTTTAGTATTTTTTTATGTGTTTAAGCATTATTTTTCAAATTGCTCTTTATTCTAAAACGATTAAAAACAATTACTGTTTTTATTTCTGTTTGACAAATTAACCACGAAAAATATTACTAGACTTAAGTTAGTAAACACTTGAAAAGGAAAGAAAATTCTATAATCCTTAAAAAATTCTCCAAGTTTGGTTATTTTCAAATACATTTTTCCATGAAATTTGTGGAAAAAAAATGTTTGCTTTCAGAAACAACAGGAAATGAGGGATTTAAGCCTTTCTAATGAGAAATGAAAGTTTCGAAAAATGTAATCTCGTTGAAATATGTTTATAATAAAAAGATGGTAAAAAAATAAAGAGAATCGCCGATATAATTCCTGTTATGGTAAAAAAAAACTTTTAATTCTAGTATAAATCGGGAGCATTTTAAAGTAATTTTAAAATATTAATTTATTGAGTTGCTGTTATGAAGATTAAATGTCTATAAAAACAGTGAAACGATGTTTCATTATATATGTAAGATATAAAAGTAAGAAATAATAATAACTGGAAAATTTAGAATTAAATATTATTTTTATTGATAATCTTGAAATCAAATGTTGACATATTTTCAGAATAATTAATTACTTTATAATTAATAATTGAACAGCAGAGAGATTTTGTATTCACGTAATTAATATTTAACTTATGGCCGGATGAAATATTCAAAAGAGAATTCTGTATAAGTTAAAGAAATAAACTAAAGAAGTTAACTAATAAACTAACTTTCCTAAAGAAAGAAAATATTCATCAGCTGTTTCAACGTGTCAAATGAAAACTTATTTTTGATTTTTAAGTTACCGAACTATTGTATTTAAAAAAAAGGAAAAAATTTGATATTATTGGAGAAACTATTCATTCAAAATTAATCCTTACTTTCCTTCTCACAGGATGTTTCAAAACTCAAGCAATCATACTAGAATTCGATAGAATACCACAAGACAGGCTCAAATTAATATGAAAAATATGTTAAGACCAACAACTTGTAAAGCCCAGGGACCAGTTTCTAGAGCTTTATTTAATTTAATCTCACAAAATACAAAGCTAGAATAATTTTAGTTTAAGTGAAAGCAGTAAATAATAAGTTGTAAATAGAATAATACCAAACGAATTCCTCTATGGGCTATCCAACTCAAATGAGGGAAATTGTATGAGCTGAATCTTAATTTCCCCGTAACTCTATTACTATTGATTTTTTCAGTTGCTAACTGTGATTTTTTCTTATCCTACGCTTGTGTGTGTATGTGTATTCGTTAGAAACTTCTCTTCAGATGTCCGTCGGGGACAAATGTCCTCCCACTGATGTGGAAGTTTGGAGAGGGGGTGCCAGCTCAGGTATCTTTCTCGTCGAAAATAGAATAATTCTAATCGAATTTCTCGAAAGGATATCCAACTCAAAGGAAGAAATTGTGAGAGCTGAATTTCAATTTCCCCTTTACTTCCATACTACTAAATTTTTCAATTGCTGACTTGGATTGCCTCTTATCCTACGCTTGTGTGTATATATGTACTAGTTAAAAGCTTCCCTTCATATGTAATTTTTGGGCCGTGGTGGCCTGGTGGTCTCGAGACTCGATTCTATCGAAGAATCGTCGTGTGAGGGGGTCTTTTGCACGTTAAATCTGTCAGGCCAAACGTCCCCCCGTTGGTGTGGAGTGGTGTGGAGAGGGGGTGCCTCTTCAGATGTCGTCCTCGTCAGCTGACAGTGGTTCAAATTGACGAGGTCCGTCCTAAAATAGCCCTCGTGGTGCTTTAAACGGGACGTTAATATAACTAAACCAAACTAAACTTCATATGTAATTCGGGGGCAAATTTCCTTCCGCTTGTATGGAAGCTTAGAGAGGGGGGTGCCAGCTCAGGTGTCATCCTCATCATCTGACCTCGGTTCAGTGTGACGAAGTCCTTCCCCAAATAGCCTTAGTGTTGGTTTGAAACTGAACGTTAATATAACTAAACAAATCTCTTTAGATGCCTTGTTTTCAATATCTTTTGTTCTTCAAAATGAAAGATTCAACTAATGAATAAGGAAATAAAAAAAAAAACTTTTCTTTTCTTTTCTTTCTTATTCCAAAATTGCTTTCCTTTTCTTATGCATTAACTGATTATTGTTAAAATATTGGAAGAAAAAGAGAATGTAGGTTATTAAAACCTTTTTAGCAGAGAATGCTTAAAATAAAAGATTAAAAGCATCGATATGATTTGATGCTATGTTTGGTATTTTTTAATGTGTTTGCAAATAATTTTTAAATTACTTTTTCTTCTAAAACGATTTCAAACAAAAACTATTGAAAATTATATTGCAATATATTGAATAAATCATTAAAAAATCCTTTCAGAAATTGATGAGAAAATGGCTCGTCTAATTTAGATAGCCTTTCTGTCCTCAGAAGTGATAAATATTTTCAACCCCCTAAACCTCGCCTCTTTTAATTAAATGGCGTAGGTATGAGCTTTGCAGAACTTTCACCCTCCCTAAAATATAATACTGGCCGTATCAAAACAAATAGCTCTAGTTATCATGTTCTCAAGATAACATGAGACAAATATAGAAACAGTGTTCTGAAGCTATTCATAGGTTAAGTTTTGAGCATACTTTGTAAAATGATGTTTACTAGGCACCTTCTACCATTTCTGTTATTAATTTTTAAACATTAGTTGATTAAAGGAATTCTTAGATTTTTAATTATTTTCTCCTAATTTTCTAATGTTTTCTCTATAGGGAGAATAAAATGTCTGCAAAACTTTAAACTTTAAAAAACTGGAAAAAATAACCAAAGTAAAAAGGAGTTAGCAGGTTTAGCATTCATTGGTGAAGAGATTATGTTTAATAATAAAAGAATTCCATTGGTGAAGAGATTATTTTTAATAAGAAAAGAATTCCATTGGTGAAGAGAATTTTTTTAATAAGAAAAGAATTAAAAAAAAACAGACAACAGAAGGCGTTGGTCCGAATGGCATAGTTTGAAATATACGAATAACACATGTGATTATAAATACATTCTATCTTGATTCAGAACTAGTTCTCAGAGCTATCAGAACTATGCAATGTATATGAATAGGGATGCTGAGTGAAAAGGAAAATTTTTATTGGTGGATCCGTTTCGCATGAACTACGAATCAGTGATTGTTGCACTGTTTAAATTTTAAATTCAGAAAAATATAAAGACTAAAAATGGACCTTTAATAGTAGCAGACCTCATTAAGCTTGTTCAGCGATTTGAAGAAACGGGATCACTGGAGGATCGTGTAAGATCTAAATCTGAGGCAGATACGCTTGATGCATATTACGGAATATATGAATTTATTCGTGTCAAAATGCCACTGTAGGGACTAGCCCAGAACGGAAAGCTAACAGAAGCCAAGTTTCCATGGCTTCTTCTGTCTCCAGATCTGACACTAGCAGGCTTTTGGATATGGAGAAATTTAAAATCCGGGTGTATCGATCCAGTCTATCCAGTCTGTCGGAATTAAAAGTTCAAATCCACCGAGACCTGTCATATTTACAGCTTAACATGCCTTTGCTGGATTTGTCACAGGTCGGCAATGTGGTATCACCTGTTGTGAGGAACACATGGAAGACGTAGCGTTGTAATAAAGGGTTTGATAACACTATTTTTGTTATTTGTCTTTTCTTTCACTTATGCACGAAATTTCGTCTATTGGCTACCATCTGAATATGGAATTTTTTATCTTAAAAAAATCCCTTTTTGGTGCTAAACCTGCAAACCATTTTCTATTTTGTTTAATTTTCCTAAATTTATGAATTTCATAAGATTTTATATAATTTCCGATCATCTTGTATATAAAAAGACTAAAAAGATTTCATATAAATAATTTCAAGAGAATTTTTCTTCTTTTAAATATAACGCTAAATGCGAGATTGGCAGCAAACTCGATGCATTTCAAATAAATAATTTTAACAGGAAGGCCTCACACAGTGCCATGAACTTTCAAATGAATAGAAACTGGGAAATCTTTTCCCTTTATATTACAAAATTTATTCTAAGCTAAAACTCTGCTTAGAATAAATTCTTTACATACAGAATACAACAGAAAAATACTTGAAGATATCAAACAAATAAATTCAGTGCAGAAAAAATAAAGAATATAGAAAACATTGTTTCTAAAGTTTTGAATGTGAAAGGATCTCACACAAAAGTAAAACTATTCGTCTTTGTGAGAATTATTCAAACAATAGAAACTTCAGAATATTTCTAGGCAACAAGAAAATGCCTAGTCTGATACTTGGACTATCATTTTATCTACCTAAGAAAAATCATTACTATTCGTGTATTTCAGTTCAAAATATGATCTTTTAAAATTCTGGAGT
>JAPMOQ010041001.1:572049-582114 GCA_026543055.1 Argiope trifasciata | reverse complement strand
AAAAAAAAAGGAAAAAGTTTTAATACACTAATTCTTCCAAAATGTAAGTTCCAGAACTTTTTTCAACATCACTGAAAATGGAGTATTAATTTGAAGAAAAAAAATTAATGTATAAAGCAGTTTTTTGAAATTAAATTTGAACAAATTAATTTGAAATTAAATTTTATTTTCGGGGCTATGAAAAAAGTTAACTTGTACTTTAAATTATCTTCAATAATCTAAACTTTCTTTTTGTTATTTTGTGGTTGTCTCTCTTTTGATTGTAAATAATGAAATAAAATAAAAGGCTTTATTATAAGATGAAATAACGTATATATTTACTAGATAATATACCGAAATACTTTATTATTTCTATTACAAAAAGAGAATAAAATAAATATTACTAAGATAATATGACTTGTTTCAGTAATTATTTGGGAAATAAAAGTTGAGAAAAAGAAACCAAATACTTATTTTTGGAACTATTTTTTTGTAAAAAGGTATTAAACTTGTCTGAGCCGAACATACGAATAACAACAATTTTTCCCATAAAAATATATTTAAAATGAAAAATACTTCTGCTAAAAATGGATATGTTCCCTTTTTTTAAACAAGGAAACAAAGAAAAATATGGAACATAATTTCCATTAACATATAAAAGAATTCTAGAAATAAGACTTTAAAATAAAAATGACTATAAAAACATATTAATGGAAAGTAGAAACATTTTAAACGCAAGGATTTGATAAAGTTCCAAAAGCTGAAACGAGGAAGAGAGAATGAAACATTTGATGGTTCATTAAAAATAAGACCACCCAAAAAATTAAAGACTGAAAAGAATAATTTTTTCGTTAATGAGATTTACTTTAAAATTGATGAATCTTTTCAAATCCCTATGAGTATTAAAACAACACTAGCTCCAACATTAGTGTGGTAAGATTTTTTATAAAAAAAGTTTCGGAGATTATAAAAAAAAAAAAAAAAACTTTAACTTTCTTGATTCGATAAAAACTTAAAACCTTAGTTCTTTGTAACGAAAGTATTTTCTTCCATTAAAATAATACTGAGCTAGGAGCACCAATTAATTTTGAACGTTTCTAAAAATAACCTATCTGAGATGTGAAAAAACTTAACTTTAACATTATAGAAAATTCGTACGGCTTCGGAAAAAAAAAATAGAATAAAATGTTCATTCTTACAAAAATAATTTATTAATTTCTACCCATGTAAAGATGTACTTTTTTTTAAAAAATTTAAAATAACCATCCAAACTTGCTACATATAATTATATTTTAAACAATAAAAACATCTCAAGAGGAGTAAGATCCTTTTTAGATACGAAACTCTTAATTAAATATAAAACTTTGTTTTCTGAAATTATATATAAATTTCGGAAAATAAAACATTTGAATAACTTAATTTAGTCAGTAAAAATCCGCCATCTTCCTCTAAAAGGCATAAGATATCCAAACAGAATCATGCATAGTTGCCTTTCGTAAAATAGAAATTCATTCTTTTAAGCAAGAATTTATTCCTCTTTTTTTTTGTTTTAAATGAATTAAAGCTGTCCTGATTACATTTACTTTCAAAGGGATTTTCAATCTGTGGGAAAACAGAGGTTCCTCTTTAGTAAATGCCTTTTTTTTCATCAAAAAGCGAAATTGAGAGCTTTTCTGAAGCAGAAGCAATTTAGGTTTGTAGGCGAATATTCTGAGACCATATTAAAGAAGTAATCCGATTAACCGTATTCTTTTTCCCTCGTATAATGAAAGCCTACTATGTTCTGATTATACAGAAGTGGAAATTTTCGATTTGAGAGGAACTAAAGATTAAAGAGAATTGAAGAACAGAAATGAAATATGAAATATATGAAAGCCCTTTTTATTTGTCTGGTACATTGCATAGGGAAAATTTAGCAGTTGTCAAACATTTCTAATTGAAGTTTTTGATGAATCACCATGTTTAAGGCCTCAATACTTTTTTGGAAAATGTCTGTAACAGAAATAGATGAAATCCGATTTGGGCTGCATGGTTAAAATTTGCTTAATTACGATTTTTAATCACATTTGCAGATTTCTATCAAATTTCAATTAAAATTCCGTTAAGAGAAAGTTTATATCTCCTGCTGTTGAAATATGGGACACAAATTTAACATCTAAAATCTAGATACCTCTAATCTTTAGCAAAATCCAACATGAAATTTACCTCTGTAGTAAGTAATTAAAAAATATGTAAATGCGATAACTCAAAAACTCAAGTATTTCTCGAAAGGTAAGGATTCCGACTACATCCTCAGATAAGTAAAACCATTTAAAGATCTTTTTACGTAATAAAGATGTTATATCGGCATCCTCAACTATGTGTGATTGTTAACTATTTTCTGTCCCATTAAAGATTCCAACAATGCCCATCAGTTATGTAAGAGTATTTGATACTTTTTCAGTACCATCATTTTAAATCAGAGCATTACATAGTTAATAATAGCATTTACTACAATATTTGGTAAACATAATAACGAATGACCGCATATTATAACTTTTGGATACATGTTTGAGGTTAAAACCTTTGCAACAATTTTTAAAAAAATCTTAGATCAGCTTCACGAAGAAAAAAGTATAAACTTTAACTTGCTATTCGAGACAATGAAGAATCCTATTGTTTAAGACAATTCGCATCACCTTTGTCTAATTTCATTGTCAGATATTTCTATTATATTCGTAACATTTTATTTAAATTATGTCAGGAATACGAATAATAAGTAAGAATTAAAATTCTATTGTATTTATATTAGAACATTTATTGAGAGAATGCCAACTTAAAAGTATTATCATGTTAAAGAAAGTGAAAATTCTGCTTTAAAGAATACAAATGTAGCAATTCTTTAAATTATAAATATATGAACTCGAAGACTAAATAAAATAATTATTTGAATTTCATTACATTATTAATTTATATCTGTAATATATTTAAAAGAAATAAAAATAAGTCGCATTACCGGGAATCTTTTTATTTTTAAAGGATCGATGAAACTACACTTGCACTATTGCAGACATTTGTTTAAAATATGTGTGCGAAAGAATTCAATTTTTATATAGATATATAAGTTTATACAGAATATTTAATACAGATCATAATAACAGTGGGTCAAATGTATGAAAGAACGCCCATAAAAATCGAGAAAATTTTCATTTTTCCTGAAAATTTGAATCAAAGGAGAATGCATCGCTAGATTAAATTTCTTTCCGATTTTTAAGTTTTCAATAACTTTTACTCCTGATTAACGGCTTGCCATCTTATAATTATCAGAAATCTTAAAAAAAGTATTTTTTAAAAAGTACTTTTTTCTCATGAGCCATTTTCACACACATAAATTTCTGAGTGTTTTCAACATACACTAAAATCACAAATTTGATCTCTCTGTTTTACTGCGTGCTCAAGTTTTACACCGTCATGTCTTATAGGATTGTTTCTTTTTTTCGTGCTTTCTTATATCAGAACAGATTTTTTTCATTTAATCTTTTTCTTGGGCAGATATAGCTTTTGCTCCAAACAACACCACAAGACCAACCAGCCATCCACAAGTTTGATATGACTTCAAATGGTAAAAATTAAAGACCAATTTCAAACTGCTTGACAAAGCGATATTCATTTTCTCTCTTAGATTAACACAAAACGGCATGTTTTAAGCTTCCCGTTTCAATGAAGAAAATGAGAGAATGTGTTAAGTACAAATTTATAATATTTCTTCCCCTTCTTCTTTCTTTGTAATTAGCTTCATTGTAAAGAAAATAATTTTACATATCGCTTCAACGGATGCTGAATGGATGGCTATCAAATACCACTAGCCTTGATGGTGAATTTGACATGAATTTAGAGACTAAAATTAAGGACCCGGAATGTTCCATCATCTTTGATTAGCTTCATTTGGATCCATTATTCAAGACGTTTCACTACTTTTAGCAAAAACTATAAAACGCCTAGAAACAGAGATAGATTTTGGGGGAATTCAGAGTTGCATGCATCGTGTTAGAATTAAATGTGGTAAAAAAAATGTTTATTCATTTGGGTGCCCAAAGGATATAGTGCCAATCTATGTCCTCGTGTTTCTCAAATGATTTCTTAAGGGATGGCATTTAGAATTCTCAGATGTTTTTTATAGCAAGCTGTAAATTTGAATAATTGAAGTACTTTTATTTTGAAGCAAAACTATCAATTGATTATTTACTATTGTGTGTTAATTGAAATTTCTTGTAGATTATTATATTCAATAAGCATAATCCGATTTTGAGAATGTTGTTATTTTCATCATTGAATTCGTAGACAGAGATTGGATATTGCCGTTACAATAACTATCTTCTCCCAAAGGGGGTTAATTTTAAATAAAAGTCTACAAAATTGATGATAAAATACTATAGTGATTTAAATGCCGGCGTCCTGGCATAGGGGTAGCGTGTCTTTCTAGTGTTCTGGGCGTGCCAGGTTAGGCTTGGTTTTTATTCTGTGTTCTACCTGTTAGCAGGAGAATGAGTTCCCCTGTAGAAAGGGGTTGTTCAAGTGAATGTGAAGCATAGAGTAACTAAGTCGTACCCTTGGCCCTTGTTCTAGCCATAGTAAAAAACAACAACAAGGGACGCTAATTTAGGCTTACAATCACTTACAGCAATCAGTGGGCTTGTCAATGATGCAAATGGAAACATCAGCAGCAATCTCAACGATATACGCCTTTGAGTTTCTCAACTATGTTTGGAACATATACAAATACACAGATCGACAGGATTTCAACGGATTTGTTACATATATACAACATAATTCAGATATTTAACTTAATGAAATCTAATATTAAGTTATATATATTTATTATGTTGTATATCCGTTTTTAATCTATCTAGGTAACTGCATTTTTAAGCTAACGTTTTCTCGTAGAGTTCGAAGGAAACATTGAGAGGCTTAATGTAAACAAATTTCATTGAAATGTTAAGACACATCTGCAAAATCTGCTAAAATTGGCTACATAGTACATTTACATCCATTATTAGCAGCTTTTTTAAGAAATTATAATCAAAAATCAAGATACATAGCTTCAAAAAAGAAATGTGATTTTTGATATAGCGTAGATTCATCAAATATGGAGATATTCACTAAGAGAACGCTTTTTGAAAAATGCAATATTTTCTTTCTGAATACTATAATAAAAACAGAAGTAAAAACTCTTTATTCAAAAAATAGGAACATTTAAACGCATTTATTGTAAATACCAGTCAATAGCAAAGACACTCGCAATAATTTATAATTTTATATTTTTAGGTTCCATCAAAAAAAAAAAAAAAGAATAACCTTTAAGACTTATTTTTCTCCTCATATACAAAGTATTAAAACTTCGCATTAATATTTAAAATTCGATTTTTTTATGGGAGACCATGATGTTGTTTTTGTAAGGGAATTTTGGAAAATTCAATGCTATGAATACCTGAAGCTCGAAATCACTTAGGCAATGAATAAAGAATATATGGCAATTATTCTTTATATATTTTTATATTTACATTATATATTTTTTATTTACTTTTACCAGCATTACTTTATTATTATGTAAGTTTCTCAGAAAGCAGATGTCGTTTTTTAAAAGTTTAGCGTAGAATTATGACATTAAAGCTGTTATTTTCATTTAATGTAATTTTTTTTCGGAGCAAACGAAATAATTAAATTGTTATAAAGTTAGTTTCTTTAGTTATATATATATATATCTGAAAAACCAAATTCAGGTGTTATTACCAAATAAATTCTTTTAAAAATTAATTTCAGAAGAATTACAGTCATTTCTATTTATTGCATAATATAGAAAATAAAAAATATACAATTTGAGGAGGAAGATTAGGAATATTCTTTATATCAATTACCAACTATGCACCACTGTCTAATGCTTTTCAAATTTATGAATCATTATGAGAGTCATCATTATTTGAGGAGCAGTCCGAAAAAATCTTTATCACAATCAAACCTAAAAATCGCTTTCAGAATCTGATAAGTCACCAGGAATATACTTTCTGTGTCAATCGCCGAACGTTTTCTAGTAGCCATTTCTAAAAGCAAAAAATCGAAAAAAAGTGAAGTTTGAACGGTAATACCACCTGCCTTCAAACGCCGCAATTCAAGGACAACTAAGGACATCTGTTGGTCAAAGCGTAAACTAAACGCCAAGTAAACTCTGTGTAATAAATTTCAATGGTTAAACGGTATGAGCTCCAGAATAAAGGAAAAAAAAAAAACATATACGCGGGGTGAGCAGATTTTTTTACATTTGAGTTGTCCGTGAAATTCACGGGACGCTCAGCAATAGAATTAACATTAAAAGTACGGCTAACCGAGATATTTTGTATCAAATCCTACAAAACGTTGACCGTATGTCGGTCTTTGCTTTTAAGAGCATTTATATTTAGTATTTTTGAGAGAAAAATTAATGAATTAAATTAATTAATCGTAATTCAGTGTCAACTGTCATTTTCGGTAGGCAGAACAAACAGTAACAAAAAAAAGCAGTCAGTGTCAGCTACTTGTGTATTAACCGCATTCCAGAGATTAATAGGGAAATAGCGCATTCTAAAAGATTCTTTTGCATCCAAAGTTCGCCAATGGCACGCATTTAATAATTCTCAGATGCATTTATTAGGTAGCATGCAAGAACATTTCGCGCTGGATTTTGTTTGGAGAAAATTATACTTCATAAGAAAAAATATATAATAATGATAATAAAGTCAATGATCGCAAAATTCAAGTTCTCATGTGTGAGTATATATATATATATATATACATATGTATGTATAACAATATAAGCTTTAAAATAATTAAAACCCATTTCCTGAGTGAATAAAAATGAAAATGAAATTAATTAGGTTGAAATCGAAATTAAAATTTAATTCGGATTCAAACGCTAAAAGCTCACAAAATGAAAAGTAAATGAAGTAGAACCTATTAATGAAACAAATCTAAATTAATTTAATTAATAAAATTATGTAAACGAAACTAATTACGGAAAAGCATCTAAAATTGGAATAGAAACTAAAAATAATTTTGGATTCAAACAAGTTAATATTTTAAATTTTAACATTTTAACTTTTATTTTAAATTTTTCAAGCTGGCAAACAAAGTTTACCAGCTTGAAAAATTTTAATATGAGGGATTTTTTTTTAAAATAACGAATTTGTAATCTGATATTGAGTGTTATAAACCGGTTTAATTTAGTTAATGACTTTAATTAATTATGACAATTCGTTAGAATTTAGAGATTGAATAAATTGGAAATCAAATTGCTACTTTATTTCGCTATAAATCGCCAAATGCGACAACTGTTTGCATTACTTTCTAATAAACCCAAAATTGAAAAATGGATGCTTCAAAAGCGAAAAATCGACAATTTGTTGTCTCTGCAATTTGAGATCAATAATATATTGCCTACGCATTTTGAGGTTTCAAGAACCTCAATTCAAAATCTCATCATGTTCTCACATGATAATAAATAAAAATTAAAAATTATATATAATGACAATAATAAAATTTCACCAATTTAAAATTAACTTTCTTAATAATTTTGATTTTTTAAGTTTGCTTTTCCCACATATCTCGAGTGTATACTTTAAAATACCTACAACCAAATTTTTATTGCATTTAATTGAGAGGTATTCTTATATCATTCGAAAGTTGTTTATTATCATATTATATCTGATGACGAAAATTTTCTATGTTACGCTTATAGGATTTTCTACTCTCTGTTTTATGAATAGAATTGCTTAATTTTTTAAGAGTTTATGCTTCTAGAAGTATGAACTATGATTTTAGAGATAATTCGTGTTCTTATAATAAAAACACAATTTTTATATGAATCAAAAATTAATATTTGTCTATATACTGTTTTATCAACATAGGTATAACATTTATATCAATACTGATAATAACATTATACTGTTATATCAACACAAAATATTCTGAAAAGCGAAATGCAACAATTAATTTCATTAAAATAACAGTTACAACATATATTTTTATGTGTAATTAACTTACAGATTTCATAAAACTACAATAAAATTTGTTCTTTAATTAAAAAAAAATTATTTATCATTTATTTTATTTTATTGTTTTTTTACTTTAAAAACTATTTGTTTTAAATCAATGCAATACATAAATTACTTAAATAATTTTTTTTTCACAATTCCATGGATATGTTGAAACAAGATGCATTTATACAAAGTTTAAAAATACTTTACTTTAATTTCCACATTCTTTTTTAATAAAACATAATAAATTTGTTTTTCTAAGAAATCTTTTTATAACAATCTATTATGTTTGAAAAATGAATTTCATTTTTGGAAATGATAAAGTATATTTTTTTAGAAAAGAATTAATTAAAATGCTTACGTACTGATTATTTTTCTTTCATTTTATCTGAAACAATTAGTTGAATGAATATTCTTTTGAAATTAATCTTTTCCCGTCATTTAATTTATTATTTTTGCTTTGATAAAACAAAATAATCTAAAGAAAGATTAAAATGATTCAATATTTAATAATTGATTTAATGGTTGATATTAAATTAAATTATTTTTTCACTACCGTTTAATTACAATGTTAAATTATTAATAATTTCAATTTTGTTTGATATTTTGTAGATCTTAATATTTTTTCAATATTAAATAAATGCAATTACTGAACAATTATTTGAATAAAAAAGGGAGTCAGATGGTAATTATGATAGAATAGTAATATTTAACTAAAAATGTAAATTCAATCTAAAATATTCAAAAAAAATGTCCTTAATTTTATATGAAATCAATTATTAAATAAAATTATTATATGTAAAAAATGATTGAATTTTTGATATAAAAGCAATTATTAAATAAAATTATAATATATAAAAAATCTTTTCTATTCATTTCTATTTTTATTTCATTTAAAAGCAGTTATTAAATAAAATTATTGCATGTAAATTTTTTTTCTATTTTATATAACAACAATTATTTAATAAAATTATTATATGTTAAAAAATCGTTTTCTATTTTCCACAGAAACAATTATTGAATAAAAATATTACATGTAAAAAATCGTTTTCAATTTTATTGAAAAGCAATTATTAATTTAAAATGTGAAAAAAAATCGTTTTCTATATTACATAAGAATTGTTATTAATTTTTAGACAGCAAAAATGTTAAAATAAACAATAATTTGGATATTTTTTATGAATTAATCCTTTAATTATTTTATCCTTTTTATTCATAAAAATTGAATTTTATCATTATTCTAAACTAACTTCTATAAATGCCAAAAGTTTTGACTGAACTTACCCGGAGTGGCAACACAAGAAGAAGTCCGTCTCTTCTCAGTTCTCGGATGCGAGTGTGGCAAACGATCCGGAGAAACTCCGTTTTGGTATCAACTGGTGACAGCGGCGCCCTCCAACTTGTTAACCACCGGCAGACGATTATTTGGTTACCAGAAAGGAAATGGAAGGAGATTCTTTAGATCACTAGACTGAAGATTTTCCCTTCCGTGTTAAGTAGGTGATTTAGTTAGGATTTGTTACGTGGTCAGGTTTCATTCTTTAATATTTGGAATACAAATAAATTAAGTGTCTTCTAGTCCTTTCTAATGAATATATATAAATGAAAAAGACTAAAATGATTTGAATGTCAGATAATAAAAAAACAAAAGACGGACAGACAAAAAAAACTTGGATATAAAAATAAATTAGAAGAATTGCAACTACTCTACCTCTTCCAAGCAATTTCTAATTTTGAATGATTAATATCCAGAGTAAAGAAGTAATAAGTGACAAAATAAAAAAGTATCTCAGAAGGATTGTAATTGCCATCTTTTAATTGAATTTTGTTACTTTTATTGGTTAATATCCAGGATAAAAAATGAGTAATTTAGGCAAAGAATAATAACAAAAATTAAAAATTGTTTTAGAAGATTTGTTTCAAAGAAATTAATAGAACTGCAAATATTTTTCTAATTTTGAATGACTAATGTC
This sequence comes from Argiope trifasciata, assembly GCA_026543055.1. Classification (NCBI taxonomy): domain Eukaryota; kingdom Metazoa; phylum Arthropoda; class Arachnida; order Araneae; family Araneidae; genus Argiope; species Argiope trifasciata. Next base: position 572,117 of record JAPMOQ010041001.1, on the reverse strand, counting down.
CCAGACAAAGAAATTATTCTTAATAAAGACAAAAGTAATTTCAGAAATTGCAGTAACTGTTTTTGTAA
>JAPMOQ010041001.1:535064-571649 GCA_026543055.1 Argiope trifasciata | reverse complement strand
ATTGCAGATTTTTTTAAAATATTGTTCTGGTCCAATTAATAAAAACTTCAAATCATTGAAAGGCTAGGAAAAGAGCTCGAAGTTTCTTTAAATCTTACATTTAGTCAGAATAAAGAATCTATTAAAAATTCAAAATTATTAAAAAAATCAGTCAAATAGCCCGAAAATAAATAAATATATGACAAAAATGTAATTTTGACGAATTGTTTACCAAAATTGATATTGATATCTTCCAAAATTGTATCGAAAACAGTCATTTCTAATTGTATTCCATTTCAATATAAAGTTTTCGTGTTTTAATAAACCTATGACATTTAATATGATGCAAAATGTGAAATTATGTTTTTAATACTATGTTCAAATTTAAACTCTTTTATCTAAGAATAGAATTTTATATGTTTGTTGATGCTTATTTTAAGATAAAATATTTTTTTCTCTTTTAACATTAACTTTAACCAGTTAATTTGGATGACGAAACATTTAGATGTATTTTGTAGCATTGCCATTTTTTAATTTTCAAGTACAGCAATTAATATCAGATATTTTAAATTTAATTCTAGTTTTTCAGCCTTATTAAACAACAAACATACATTTTACAAGTGGTTCCATACCAAAATTTAAATGTCCTAAAATGCCAATAATATCATCGCAACAGTTGGTCGCGAAAGGCGGATAGAAGTAAAAAATACATATGTCATCATAAAACTATATTTGATGATGTTCTCAAACTGATTTATTAAAATTTTTTTACAGAGTAATTATTTTCTAAACGAAACAGCTATTCAATCTAATATATGTTCTTTTATTTCTGTCTTAAACAATCAATTAAATTCCCTACAAAGTAATATTATTTTTGAATATTGAAAATAAAGTTAAGGAAAGGAATAATAAAATTGTACATACATACACAAAAAATTTCAATTAAATAAATTTGATTTTTCCTCCTTAATAACAGATTTGTACTAATGATACTGACACACAACTTTTTGTTTAAGAGCATACTTTTAATAAATGCGTTTCAATAACCATAATCATTATTTTTTTTCTTGTAAGAACCAATTTGAATTTTTTGGGTGCAAAAGAAATGCGGGTTGATAGTTTTGCTTTAATTAATTCCTGTTATTACTCGCAACTGTTATTTCTTTCATTTTAACTAACATTAGAATTTTTTTAAATACTTGGAAGAAAAATTATTTTTCCCGAATGACTCCATTTGAAATTTATTTGCATATATTCAAGCATCACCAACTGAATAAAATATTTGAAACATTTCAATGAGATTTCTTGCATCATATGCTCTTGCAATGGAATCTGTTAACTCTGTCATTCCTACAATGATATTAGTCCATGCATGGCGAATTGAATTGTAATGTCACGCCAATGTGGAGATTGAATTCCGTCATATATCGAACTTGCAACCTTATGATTTTTATATTTTTTTGTTGAAGTATTTATAAAATTCCCGTACACCGCAAAGTATCACACGGGGCTTACAGAAGTATACAGCACATAACAAAAGGAAATCAGAAAAATTAACAAATAAAGAATTAATAAAAGAATAAAATAAAATAAGAAAATATAAGTTAAAAATAAAAATATTTAACAGGTGTCAATAATAAATTTACAAAAATTTTCAAGAGCACTTCTGGTGCAAACAAGTGGATGAAAATCTAGAGGCCACTTTATATGAATGAATTGCAGAGTCAGTCTTAGTTCCTGTCTTGCTCTGGAAAATTTGGAAAACAGATGGATCACTTGTTGAAAATTTTCATCGCCACCTGTTACAATCACAGGTAGATGGTGGAGACAAGTTAAATTTATATAGATAGCTTTTAAAGTTGCCATGACCAATGAGAAATCGAGTTATTCCATGATTTGTATAAAAATGATGGCATGGCCTTCTGATTTGCAGTCACGTAACATCACCGATTTCCAGTGGTTATTACTGACTTATTAAGATACCACCACAATACTTCCCTACCAGTCAGTTTGAAGGTTGACGAACGATTTTTAATAGTGCTGTTATGGCAAGCGCGGAATATGTTTTGGCTGCATTATGGAGAGTGAGGAAAGTTTTTGGTATTGTCAAGCGTTATGGCGAGTGGACAACTTGTTTCAGTAGCGCCAAGTGTTATGGCGAGCGAACAGCTTGTTTCACTAGCTCGAAGCCTTATGGCTAGCGAAGTGTGCTCATTGTTGTAGGTCACCAATGTGGCATGTTGAATTATCGTATTGCGCCAATGTGGAGATTTAATTCCAACAAGGTTTGAAATGGCGACCTTATGATTTGCAGCTTCGTAACATATCCACAGCTGCAAAAAGTGTTAACTGACTACTGTCTGTTATTGAGTTATTAAGATACCACCACAATACTTCCCCACCAGTGAGTCTGCAGATATGCGAAAGATTTTCGATAGCGCCAAGTGTTATGGCAAGCGCGGAATGTGTTTTAGCAGCGCCAAGCGTTATGGCGAGTGAGGAAAGTGTTTTTGGCAGTGCAAAGCATTATGGCGAGCGAACAGCGTGTTTCAGTAGCGCCAAGCGTTATGACGAACGAAGAGCATGTTCATTGTCCAAAGTCCCAAATGTGGTGGGTTGAATTGTCGTATCGAGCCAATGTGGAGCTCGAATTCCACCAAGGATCGAAAAAACGATCTTACGATTTGCAACCGCGTAACATATCCACTGGATAAAAGGGGATCACCAAAGTCAGTGGCTATAACTGGCTTTTTGCCCCCACAATAGTATGTTGATAATATCATTTAAGAGCATTTTTTTTGTTTTAAAAATCTAGCAAACATATAAAAGAAAGAAAATTCTTTTCAGAAGAATAACATAACAACTTCAGTAGCAAAGTTTAAGATAAGCGTTTTTCATAAGCAGTTGAAAACAGTGTCATATCAGGACCCAAAAAAGAAAAGTTAGAGTAATTAAAACTAGATTGAAAATTTTAGGTTAATTTAAAATAAAACATTGACCTCACTGAGATTGTAAATCCAATATACCTCAATTATTTATACTATGTAGTTACATATTAATAAGCCAGTGACAGCCATTAAACATTGGTAATCACTTTTGTATAGGGAATATGTTACATGGCTGCAAATTGTAAAGTCGGGAGATCGACCCTTGGTGGAATTCAACCTTCACATTGGCACCATTCCAGCTACAAATACTTTATATGCCAACACTATCGCTACAAATACTCTTTATGCTTGTATTGACCAACATAATCATATTATAAGTATTAGAACACTGCTATACAATGCATTTTATGACAGTGTGTGAAACTAGTTGATATATTAGAAATGACTTTAAAATTAATGTAACTATATTTATTGACATGTTTAATTCCGCTTTTTCTTCAAAAACCTCGGGTATATTGCGTTAAAATACGTTATGTTTTTCAATCTTATCACATCCATCAAAATACCATATTTGAATATTTAATGAATATACTTCCTTATTTCTCAGATTGTTTTCTTTTTCAATCCAAAGGAATAAAAACGAAGATAATTTATGGGAATAAGTTTTTTTATTTCCAAAATTAATATTCATATTGCTCTAAAATGGCTCGTAAAATAAAGTACTAATTTCCCAAACAACGCACGGATAAATGTAAACAGAGAAAAAAACTTTTAGTGCAGACATCATTCATATAATTAAGCTGATAGCTCAGATTCCTTAATCTTACTTGCATAAAAAAACAATTTGTTGTTTGGCTTTCATTTATTTCTTAAAGACTTTTTTAATGCATTTTTATAGTAAAAAAGAATATGAAAATATATTTTTTTTTAATCTTATGGATAAAAATGTGAAATTTTTTTCAAAGATTTCATTCGGGATATAATAAATTTTAAAATAATTTTTCATAAGTTTAATAATGCAATTGAAATAAATTTTCATAAGCTAAATAATGCATAAGTATAAAAAATTCATAATTTTAAAATACAACTATAAACAACTTCCACATCGACTCGAATCTAGTTTTAAATTTAAAACTATGCATTAATATAATTTTCCTTTATAATTTTTGAAATTTTTATACATCATTTTTTATAAAACTCTATACGTAGAGAGGAATATAAATATCGATTTCTAGAAACGTGTATCTGCCATTTGAAATGATTCAGAACAATTGTTCGAGTCCTCCCGTTGGTTTGGTATGGAAATTCGGAGAGAGAATGCCAGTGGAGGTATCATCCTCGCCATTTGCATGCGGTTCAGAATTACGAGGTTCGTCCCAAATTTGCCCTAGTGTTGCTTTAAAATCTAATGTAAATAAATTAAACATGAAAACAACATTCTCATTTTTATCTCATAGTTTTCATGTAAGAAAAATCAGTTTTAATAGATAATTAGCAGTAATATATATATATATATATATATATATATATATATATATATATATATATATATGTGTGTGTGTGTGTGTGTGTGTGTGTGTGTGTGTTCAGAAGTTCGAAAAATTGCAGTTGAAAAAATGAGAATTTTGCACATTTCTTTAAATAGCATTATTGTGCTTAAAGTGTCTTTTATTTTAAAGTACTAAATTAAAGACAGTGTACATATTTTTAAATGATTCTTTTTCAACATTTTGTACTCTTTTCGAAATGCGAATGCTAACTGAAGATGAAGGTTTAAAATTTTTTAATTCTTAGAAATTTTTTGAACAAAATTTTATCGCTGATTGCTCATAGTGTTTGTTAGTTATTTGTTTACTAGTTTTTATTAATGTTAATTCAGTAAATATAATTTTTCCCCCTTATATTTTTTTTAGTAAATAAATTATGAAACTTTCTTTTTTTAAATTATGATTTCGTCTAACATTTTGCATAAAACAAATAAATTTTCACAAAATCGAATGAATATGTTTGAGCTTTAATTTTCAAAGTGCTCAATGAATATGCTTTAGAGATAAAGAGATTTATCAGAAGACATACAGTGACAATGAAGGGAGATATACCATCAATTCAATAGTAAATTTCATATAAAGGCATTTGCAAAGATATTGATCACTTTTTTTTCAATAGCCTTTTCAACTTACTATTAAGAGTAAAGGAATAGTGAAACTTTCGGCATTTTTTGCACGTGTCGTTAAGCCCGAGTAAAAGTATCAGTCAACTTTCACTGACAGTATAAGCCTTCATTTATTCATTTCTGAAATTAAATTGTTTATAATTCTAAGGAAGTGGGTCATAACTAATCTTTGACAGTTAATTAAAAGTGGAAAATGCTTTCAAACAAATAATTGAATCTTAAAGAAAAATGATATAGAGCTAAATACTTGACTTTTATATAATTATATACATTATACTGTCAAGTTTACAGAATTATCGATATTTTTAGAACTTGCTTTCCAAGAAACACAATAGTTGAACAGTATTTGTCAACTATTGTGTATGGCAAACATTGTGTATGTCAATATAGTACAATGTTATGAATATTGTTTGATAGCATATAATATTGTATTAATCAAAATTCTAGAATATTTTGAACATTGTTTTATATGATACAATACAGATCATTATTATATTAAACAATATTCTAAAATGTAGTGAACTTTGTTTTATATCATAGAATATTGTGCAATATTATATTAATAAACATACTTGAATATTGCGAATATTGTTTTATATTATCCAATATTAAATTAATAAGTCTTCTACAATATTGCGAATAATGTCTTATATCATACAATATAGTGTGATATTATATTAATCAATTTCCTACATTATTACTAACAATGTTTTATATCATACAATATCGTACGATATTATATCAATTAATATTCTGCAATATTTAGATTATTGTTTTATATTAGAGAATATTATTTGATTTTATACTAATCAACTCTACAATATTTAGATTATTGTTTTATATCATAGAATATTATTTGATTTTATACTAATCAATTCTACAGTATTTAGATTATTGTTTTATATCATAGAATATTATTTGATTTTGTACTAATCAATTTTACAATATTTAGATTAGTGTTTTATATCATGCAATATCGTACATTATTTATGCGTTACTTAAATTATAGACAGGTATTATTAGGTAAAGACATAAAACAGAGAGCATTCTTTGAAAAATATCTGATGCACTTATCTAGAGTGTAAAAGAACTAAAAAAATCTAAAATGAAGCTCAGAATAAAAGGATTTTTCTAACTAGCTTCAGCCTTAGAAAAAACACGTCTGTGCTCAATCTATTTTCTATCTTTAAAATCTAGATAAAAACAACAGAATCTTCGAGGGATTTCTTAGGAAGGCAGGGATTATTCAGAGTCGACTGCCATATTCTTCTTTACTTGTTTCTTTAATGTTATTCTTTTGGCAAGATAAACTTTTTTGATATTCATTTTTGTTAATCTGCCCATGCCTTAAAATCCCTGGCTACCTCCAAAGGCATATAGATAAGTAAAAGTCAAAACATATTTCCGAAAGTAGAATAGATTTTTCCTAAGTTTTGTTATCATTCAAACCGATATTATTTAATCTGCTTTCAAGATGAGAAGTTTGAAGTGGCTTGATCCATCTCATCATCCTCTTATTTCATCTTCCCACATTTATATAGCTCTAAAACTCTTTTCATCCTGAAATTAATGAATTTCATGAAATGCTGAATTTTAATTAACTGCTATCAATGGCAGACACTAAAAGAATTGTCGATACGCATTAATTATTGACTATTCAACAAATTCCTTCATCACTCACATTAATTAATTTTGATACGGAAGTTTGATCTGCTCTAATGATTATCAATTCATATGTTGATTGAACTGGATAAACGTTACTCCTGTTGCTAGATGATCCGGTTATGAATTCTAGAAGTCCTGTATAATTAATTGCTTTCCATATTTGACAATCAAATAGATTATTCTTGTTCTTGTTTCTTGTAGCACAATCTATTAAACAATAATTCGGATGAAATGGTGTAATTTTAAAATTTTACAACTGCAGAGTGTGTTTTCTTATGATTTTGCAGGTGGAATCGAATTTAATGACGTCATTTTCTATTGAAAGAAAACTACAGAATTAATCTGTTTTCAGATCAGTTATTGCCTATCGTTCAAATTCTAATTCCACATATAAACTACTCGTATGATGTGCGGAATACTTTTTCCTCAGACTTCAACAATCAAAGAAAATTATATCTTTAAATATTTTTAAGTATATCAAACTTAGCATTTGATATGCTTAAAGATCGTTCAAATATTTTTAAGTATATCAAACGCTGGCATACGTGGCACAAAATTTGCTATTATTATTATCGAATAGCAACAGTGAAATATAAACAAATCGTTATACAAAATATTTATATTGCTTAATTGAATGTTTTTACAACTGACTGTAATTCGATGTTTCGGAAAAAGATGAGGCTCCAAATTATTGATAGAAAACTCTGGTGAAGGTCCCAAAGATTCATTCAGACAAAAGAAATAAGACCTAAAGGAAACCAAGAAATTAATCAAGTAATAATGTTTGCATTATTTTAAAACTCAAAAAATATCGTTTCAACTCATACACGGTCTTTGTTTTATTCTTAATAGAGTTTTTCACATTGATCAGCTCGAAATCCAATAAAGTTTTTGTTGTTATAATAGTCATCCTTCAAATATTTCAACAGAATGTTTTTGCCAGTGTTAAAATTAAACAAAAATATTTACTTTGGTAGCAACTGAAAACAAGGAGATTTTAAGACCCTTTTTGTTTCGTAATTTATACATTTTAAAGCTTCTCTTTACTATAATTTGCAACGCTTTAATTCCATAAATTTCATGTTCTTCTATTATATCGAATAACCAGCCTAAACTTTTAAAAAATCATATCTATATTAAAAGTTTAATGGTCTAAAAATTAAATATTCCACTCCATCTTGAAAGTGTTAACAGGTTTAACAAATTGGTCTTCAAAGGTTTGATAAAATAGTGAAAAGAGATTAAATTCTATTCTTTCAAACAAAACTGGAGTCGAAGCGTATGACAAAATGTGTTAAAAACTGGCAAAATTCGGTAACTAAATTACATTTGAATTAAAATGGTACCTATAACAAATTTAAAAAAAATTAAAATTTATTATTTTGATACAATAAAAAAGCCAAAATCTGATTTAATTTTTAATTAATTTAAATCATAATTGGGACAGAAAAAGACGCTCCATCCGCATGTTCATCCTCAAAAATGTATCTTCACTCATAGACATGCTCTGTCTATATTTTGTTGTCAGTTGAGATTCATATAATGGAAGCGAAATAACTCTTTTAAGAAATGTAAACTTTTTGATGATTTTCAAATTAATTCAGGAAATTTGTTAAATTTCATTAAACTCGAGCAAACGAAAATGTATTTTAGCAATAAACTTTTAAAATATGCCTTCTTTAGAGCTTTAAAATAATACTCTACATGATATTTATAATGGAAACCCAGGTGTTGTGCTAGTCAAACTAAAGCATGGGAAAAAATGTTGGCGTGCAATGTGACTTTGTAAGTTTTTGATTCTCTATTGGCATTTTGATCAACATTTTCCAGAACGAGCTGTTTGTATCAAAGTTTTGCAACAAAGTGCCCGTTACTTTGTATTTTACATTTTTTGAAGGTTGAAATCGATCTGTTTTGTATACCAGGAAAATTCTATGCATTCAAAACAGTTAGTTCTTTCTTTAACAGAAAGAAATCTTTAGCGAAAAAGAACACAGCGTTTTTCGAACAGAATAATGGTTCAATTTTCTTCTTTCAAACAGAACGTTATTTTTAAAAAAAATAAACTAAAGAAAATGATTAAAGTTTGAAAAAACAGCAGTGCTGAGTTAGATTTGATTATGATAGAATTTATGTTCATCTAAATATTTTTTCTTGAAAAAAGTTAAAATTTTCAATTTATTTATCTTTAAAATATAGCTGTTTATTCTCCTAACCACAGGAATAAAAGAAATAGTGTCACAAATATAAAAAATCGATCTCGAGATTTTGCTACCCCTTCATTTTTAACTTCTTGTAGCCTTATACACTCCCCGTCCCACTCGAAATCACATGGAAAAATATGCTGAATGATCTGACCGACGCTACAGCAACACTTGCTTGAACTATGATTGTTCTAAAAGCCATCTCCGGCCAAGGTGCAACTTTTCCCTTAGAAAGCACGATCCGTCATTGATGGGAGGAGTCAGATCCCACATCTTTTGTGTATCCACCAGGCTAGTGAGATCCAACCACCATGACCATTTCATCTTCAATAACGAGGAGCTTCCCCGGGGATATTATCTTGGAAATAATTATTCTTTAGTCCATTTATCTGCCAACTTTTGTAAATGAGAAACTAATTCTTATAAATTTAAAGGTCGATACATCTTTTAACAAAAATATAGTATCATTACAAGGGCATCGAAGTGGAACAAAATGGTAAGGCATGGATTCCACTAATGTGTATAGATACACTAGATACAATTGACGTCATGAATTCAGGGGTAGATTTCACGAACAGATGTTGTAGAAAACCACTAATATTTTAAATACTGTTCATATTTAGGGATTGTTGCGACCAATGGACTTCTAATATCAAAAATATGCCTAGTGTGCATGGTAACAATTTTGGACTGGCGGGATGTCACTTTATCCTGCTGGAATTATCAAAATCCTTTGGAATGTTCAATGGACCTAAATGAGTCTAGGTAGTCGTATAGGATAGTTACGAATTTGTCTCCCAAATCTCCCGTTACTTGTGAAGTCCACAGATTTCTAATGCCTCATTCATACCCACACCATCTGTCCGATACTAATGCAAATAAATAATACATCATATAATTTCAGATTATTCTACCTGATGGAATAATCCCTTTTTGATACGTAAAGGTTGACTCATGAGGTTGTCTCCACGCCCACACTCGTGCATCAGCCCGATACCACTGGAAACCAAATTTGTGAGATTAGTCAACATCAATAGTTTCGAATCTTCAGAGGCAAAGAGTTAGATGTGAAACTTTGTATACGCCTTTCCCTTTGCACATTATGTAATGTTATTAAAATGATGCATGACATGTAAAGTGGCCTTTCGATTCCAAAAACCTCTATCGGTGTTGATTTGTTCAACATTTCTACCACTTGTTGATTTTCCAACATTGATACATCCACATAATTGTTACACATTTTTCTCTTTAAGGCGTCTTGTTAGTCTTCGATATATTTTCCAGTTATAGTGACGTCGCATATGTGACCCTCCATCAGATATACAACATTCTCTGTATAATTAGGAGATTACCATGTACAAACTTCATGATATATATATATATATATATATATATATATATATATATATATATATAAAAAAATAAATAAGAAGAATGTTTTTCAAATTGCTTTTATAAAGGGCTTTTTTGTTACATTTTATTAAACTTTCTTCTGGTATAATAATAAAAACTTTTTAAAAACCATAATTAATAAAAAATTGTTCTTTGAAACTCTAGGAAGAGATCTCAATGTTTCATCATTTTTGGCTGCATTATGTTTCCTACATATATCGTGAAACATAACACATTTCGCTTGGCTTGTCTATGAATAAAATGAACTCAGAATTATTGTAATTTAACTTGGAAACTTAAAAGCTAATAAATAAAGAATCATTTCTTATGACGACGTGAAATCAAATCTGAATATTCTTTAATAAATAAGGAGTGATTTCTTGAATCGATAAAAAAATTCAAAAGCATAGACAGTATGTTGGATTTTTCTTCGAGAAAGTCGAGATTTCCTTTTTGGGAAGGACTCTGTTTTCTTGATGTCGCTATCCACATGTTCTATTGTTTCTTACAATAAAATTGTCCCTTTCTCCAAGTAGACTATTGTTTATCTTCGACTGATAACAATGTTTGGCATGTTAGAATAAGACATTTCCTTCCAAAAGCGGTTTTTCTTTGGAGAGAATTCTTTATAATAACCCTCATAGTGCTAACTATCGGTAAAGTTTCGAACTTACTTTTTTTGATCATCAAACAAAACCCTATTCGAAGTCTACGATCGGTTTATTTTCAAATAACAAGAGCACGTGGTGTAAAAAAAGGAGGTTATTTCTCTTTTTCCGATGGCAACAATCGATTTCTTTTAGGGAAAAAATGTAAGCTTGCAACTAATGTAATCTTCTCTATTCGATTAGTTGTTCGATGGCTAGTAAAAACACTGGCTCAAACATCAGAAAAAAAGTGTTTTTAGATGTGTAAAAGGAGCACATTTTTCATCTACATGCAGTCTTTCATGTAGTAGGTCTTTTGATTCAATCACTTGCAAATATACAATTGTGTATTAAACACTCCGTAAGTAGAGTGTTAATTTCAAACAAACATGGTTGCGTTTTATCTGACACTTGTATACTTGTATATATTGTTAAAATCAACAAATAATATTGATAAAAACAGAATTTTAAATAGAAAAAAATAGCAATAAATAAAATTATTTGATATTACATACATATTTTATTGTTTACAAAAGTATTAATGTATTATAATGGTCAAAAGTTAAAATGCAAAAAGGAATAATCAAAATTTTATTATCTATAACCATTAGTTTTCACAGTAAATATAGCCTAGTCAATTTAAAAAAATATTTTCTTCTTTCTTAAACTACATTTTCTCTATTAAATTCATTTCCATATTCCTGAGAGCAAAGAATTACACAGAGCTAAACGAGTTTGAACGATAATTTTGGCATGAACATTTAGTTAACCCCTTGACATACAATTTACTTAGCATCCTAATTAAATGACAAATTCAATAACTTCCTAGTTGGAATATTTACTATTATTTTAATTCCTTTAATAATAATACGTTTCAAGTGATTTTTTTCACTTTAAATTATTTAATACTTTTCATTTAATACTAAGAAGACTCTGAATTATTAATCTAAAAACTCTGACAACGCTGAATTTTAATTCATTAGTGTGTTGCAATATTGTGCTAGAAAACTGCAGGCTAACTTTAAATATTAAAGATAGCTCAAATTAAAAAAATCTTCCCTTCAACATTAATTCATGTAACAGAAAGAGAGCCTGATATGGCATATGAAATTTAAAAAAAAAATACCAGAACAATAAAACTATGAGCATTAAATTAACTCCTTTTCTGTTGAATCTTACTAGTGAAATCACAGTTTAGTTTAGTTATTCACTGATGGAAAAAAAAAATCCCAACACTAGGAAGGAGCTGTGCTAGATAAACGAAATTTGGTAGGCGTGTTTATACATCTGAAAGATGACGTCGATTCAAATTTCGAGCTACGCGCGTAAGTGTGGCGCTAGTAGCGACACTATGAACATGCAAATGAGGTTTGTTTTAAATAAGCGCTCTAAGGTTCGTGATCGTTATTTACAGTTGAGATTTGACGTAGTGGGTTCATGTTAGTCAAGGATGCCCTGAGAAGACGAAGAAGCCATTATCAACAGCTCACTGAGTTTGAACGAGGTCGTGTTGTAGGGCTACGAGAAGGTGGGTTTTCTTTTTGCGATATTGCTGAAAGACTTGGCAGGAATGTATCCACTGTGCATGAGTATTGGCGGCAATGGTCAAGGGAAGGTACTGCCTCAAGAAGACCAGGTTCCGGGCGGCCACGTGGTACTACTGAGAGGGAAGACCGTCGTTTTCGGCGTATGGCTGTGGCTAATCGTACTGCGTCTGCAGCTGAAATTCGAGCTACAGTTGGCACCACAGTGACACAACGAACTGTTACAAATCGGTTACTTCAATGACAGCTTCGAGTCAGACGCCCTGTACAGTGCATTCCACTGACTCCAAACCACTGCCGTTTGCGACTGAGTGGTGTCAAGCTAGAGCTCATTGGAGGACGGAGTGAAGATCTGTTGTGTTTTGTGATAATAGCCGGTTCTGCCTTGGTCGCAGTGATAACCGTTAGTTGGTTAGAAGAAGGCCAGGTGAACGCCTGCTAGTGACCTGTCTGCGGCCTAGACACACAGGGCCTACTCCTGGAGCTATGGTTTGGGGAGCAATTTCGTATGACAGCAGGAGCACTCTCGTGGTTATCCCGCGCACCCTGACTGCAAATTTGTACGTCAGTCTAGTGATACAACCTGTTGTGCTGCCATTCATGAACAGCATTAAAGGGGGTATTTTACAACAGGATAACGCTCGCCCTCATACCGCTGTTGTAACCCAACATGCTCTACAGAGTGTCGACATGTTACCTTGGCCTGCTAGATCACCAGATCTTTCTCCAATCGAGCACGTATGGGGCATCATTAGACGACAACTCCAGCGTCATCCACAACCAGCATTAACCGTCCCTGCCTTGACCGCCCAAGTGCAACAGGCATTGCACCCCATTCACAAACTGATATCCGACACCTGTACGACACAATGCAGGCACGTTTGCATGCTTGCATTCAAAATTCTGGCGGTTACACCGGTTACTAATGTACCAACATTTCACATTTGAAATGGCTCTACTTGTGATCTTGAAACTTTAATCAATTAAATATGTTACCTGGACAAATGTATTCCTAAAATTTCATTACTGTACAATAATTTTTTCTTGGTATTGGGATTTTTTTTCCATCAGTGTATTAACGTCCCGTTTAAAGCAACACGAGGGCTATTTTGGGACGGACCTCATAATTTTGAACCAAGGTCAGATGACGAGGACGACACCGGAACTGGCACCCCCCTCTCCACACCACACCACACCCCACCAGCATGAAATCCCGGATGATCATATCAATATGATATTTTAAAACTCATTTTTTTTCTCTCGTATCCTATTAATGAAATCATGGATGACCATACTAATATGATACTTTAAAATTCATTCTTTTCTCTTGAATCTTACCAATAAAATCACGGATGATCATATTAATATGATACTTTTAAACTCGTTCTTTTCTTTTGAATCTAATATATAATCCAATAAAATCACGGATGATCATATTAATATGATACTTTAAAACTCATTCTAATTCTATTCAGCGAACTGACCCATCAAATTTTCTTCTCTGAAAACGGAGGAAGTACTTTATATTATACAAATAGAACAAAAAGATGATCGCCACTGAAATCAAGACAAGAAATCTGCTCTTTCAAACAGAAAAGATAAAAATATCGAGCACCCAGCTGTAACATTTCGCTGCCCAATATCGTTACTAATCTTCGATCCAACTGGATATGCGATTCATGGTACCAGAACTTTGGCTATCAGCGAATGGCCAGAAGGAGAATAGTTACAGTTGCTATATTGATATAAATAAAAAACGAATGTTTGTCTGTATGTCTCTTATGCTTTCCTAAATCGTTTATACGATTACGATGCAACTTGGTAAGTTTATTGCTTGCACCTAAGGGAGGATTTTAGAGATAGTAAAATCATCTAAAATTTTATAAAAAATCGAATCTCAACCAAGGATTAATCTCGAAATAGCTCGCCGAGGAGACAATAGATTATCTGGTAATACTAAATCAAAAATAAAGGTTGGTATTTTGTAGCTATAAACGCAAATATCATTCAAGCCATTCTCAGAGGTCAATTTTATCACAGATTATGCGAGAAAGTTTTGGGTTTTTAAAATTTTAAATTTAATTTAAAATTTTATTATTTTTTGCTGTAACTACCAACAATATTGTAGTACAAATAATTTTGCACCATCTTAATTCTCAAAATTTTTCTTTTTAGCTATATTAACGATTTTGTGGTATAAAACTTTTTGTACCTCTAATCCATTTTAAGAGAAAGAATTTTAATCGCATTTTCTAAAATTAAACTTGGGAATTCAAAACGAATATTTAACCACTCATGAGATATAATAAATAGTTTCTTTCATTACCATTCTGATAAAACACCAAGTTTTAAAATTCTAAAAGAATGCACGAATCTAATTTATAGAAATGTTGTAAAAATGAAAAATCTAATGTATATATCAATTCTTGGTTCGTATTTTATATACTGCCGTACCGTTCATCGCATTTCATAAAACTTTTCGAAATTATTGATTGACTGCATTTAATATTATTTTTTCGGTGGCAGCAATGCGTCGCTTACCGGCTATTACTTATATTTGGTTTTCTCGTATACATAATATAGAGAAATTATTGTAATTGCCAAAAAAATCAATCGAGAGTTTGATAAATCACAACATTTTAGAGTTTTCATAGTTCAAAGCCACATTTTTAGAAAATGCCTATCCTTCAAGAACACTAAAATGCCTCGTCATTTATTATGCACATGCGTAATTAATTTTACAATGAATTTAAGAATTTGGGAATTATTTTCTGAGAAAAGCAGTTATTTGTTTTTTTTTATTACAGATACTAGAAGACTGGCTATGACACCATTAGGTTTCTAGTATTCAATACGTCAGATTGACAATGCGAGAGACAAAACCATAGCAGGTGTTATCCAGGATGTAATAGATTAAGGATAGATCAAATTAAACAAATATCCCCTGCCTTATTATTCATGTACCAGAAAGTGAGCCTGATAGAGAACTCATTTACACAACATTTTACAACTTTCCGAATTCGAAAAACACATTTTTAGAAAATGACAATCTGTCTGGGACACTCTGTTATTCCAAAGTACTAAAAACATCCCTATTTATTAATTAAATTAATAATTTATTAATTACTTTATTGCTTCAATAACTTTATGAATCTATGAAATTATGAATTATTTTCTGCGAAAAGCAATTGTTGTTTGTTTATTTACTACAGATACAAAAACTGGTTATGACACCATTAGATTTCTAGAATTTCATTACGTTAGATTCACAAGGAGGGCGGCAAATCCGTAACAGGTGTGGTATAATCCAGGATGTAATAGATGTACTAGATGGAGGCCTGCTACATTACAATCTAGAAGCAGTTTTAAAAACCATGTATAGGCAGATTAAATTTATAAATATATATAATGTATTATAATGAAGGCCACGAATTTATTTAAAGTCCTGCTTATAATAATTTTTCTGCGTTTTATTCAACAGAAGCCTCAATATGAATAAAAAATATTGATACTGTATGAAATAAAAATATTTGATCTGTATAAAAGGAAAAGCAATTGAGATAAAATAGGAACATATCTGAACAGGACAAGTAAAAGTTGCGAGCATATGTAAGAGTATGATTTAAATCGTTGTCCCGTTTGGAAGCAAATGACTATTTTGCTGCATTCAATGCAGCTGCGTACAGTCCAGAAATATATAATTATTCCTCAAATTTTGATATTATGGGGATTTAAATTTATTTTTATATCATTTTGTCCCGAATACTTTTTTTCAATTTGTATATTTCATTACTGGAACTTATGGAAAAGGAAATTGAAAATTTTGTCTATTATATCTAATGATGCCAGTCTGCAGGCCAAAATAAATAAGCTCTTTTAAAGAGATGAAATGAAATCATGTTATAAGGATCAAAAGGAAATTAGTTTTCTTGACATGAGATATCCAGGTAACGTTACTTAGATTCATCTGCCCGTTACTGAAGATCTTTAATTCGCCAGATGCTACCGGACTACTGATGGGCTCCATTAGTAGTTTGAAAATATAATTTATTTTTCCGATTTGTGAAAAAGCAAAACCATCGTAATACGCTTTTTGAATATCTAATTGATACATTTCTATTTTCTATGGATTTAATTATCTTATACTTCTTTCTCGTATAATGCATAGAGAAAATATTCTTATCTCCAAATATTCGAGCTCGAATTTTCGACAAACCCTAACATTTTAGAACACATTAAATTAGAAAAAAAAATGCATGTTTGGAAAATATATGTTTGCCTGTCCGTCGCTTTAAGTCAAAAATTGTTCAAAAATGCCACGAATAAGACGGGTGAAATTTGGCATACGGTTTTAACACCAAATTTGTTACTTTCTATCAAATCTGGAGCAAAATCTATTCAGAAGTAGTCCGTCAAATTTGGAGACATTGAAGAGAAATGAAAGGTTCTGAAAACAGTTATCAGAATGTCGAATTCTTCGAATTGTATCTGAACGTAGTTGCAGCTACAATTATAGAATATTCAATTCCTGAAAGAGAAAGAAGAAAATGACGCTTAATAGCCCAGGTAGCGCAACCAACAATATTGTTCAGCATTGTAAGGTATTCTATAATGTTAAACAACATTGTGGATATTTATCAATGTCATACAATATTGCACAATATTTGTGTGCTACAGGCGAGTGCAAGCAATACCGAAGATTTAATATTAGACCAGAGTTTCATTTATAAAATATCAGTATCCAGTATAAATTAGAAGTTCTTAATGTAAATTATAGATAATGCGCCGTTTTTTCAGACAATCGCAAACGCAGGTTCTTTCATTTCAAATATCTTTACACTTTTGTTTTTCTAATGTATTATTGTGACTTCTGTGCTAGATTTAAGTTCATGAAAGGTTATTGGCTTAGAATTTCTGACTCCCCCATTCTTTTCTTCAATGCCCAATTTGTCAGCAGCATACTCTTTGGTAGGTTTCTTTAATTTTTATATTATTATATTTATGTTGTTTTTTTATTTTATGTCACTCTGATTATTAAAATGTATGAATCAGTACCTTGTTTTTTCTTTATTTATATTGTCTAAAGTAAATAAATGAATTAGAAATTTTTAAGGTTTTATATCTCAGAAACAGGGAAACAAGGGCAAATAATTTATGAGTGAAGAAACATGTTTTACAATGTTCTTTCGATTGCATATCATTCAGACTTTTTTCATTGTTACACGAAGGTATGGAGTCCAAATAGACCAAAACTAGAATTTGGAAACATGGATTTGATACAAATTACTTCGATAGCTGTTTTGAATCAAGAACTGGTCCAGTGAAAAAAATAATCCACATCATTAAAATCACTGCGACTTGAATGCCATAGATAGAATTTTGATGGAAAAAGTGTTATGGTGAAAAAATAGGATTAATTCATTTCCGAATAAACGGTGTATCCAACTTAAATAAGGCATTATTTTTTTAATCACTAGTTGTAATTTTAATTGCTGCTTATTTAAAACATAAACTGTAGCTAATTTGAGCATTGTTCCAATCCAACTATAATCAACGAAATAAAAATTCCAATGTATAAAATATACGTTGAAATATGATTTTTTAGCTAATTTTGAATATGAAACTTCCATTTTTATACCCAATAAGATTACAATTGTTAATCATTTCGATATTTACCAAAATTCAGCATCTGTATTAATTAATTTGAATCCCAGCATCTGTATCGATTAATTTGATGTTTGTTACTGATTATCTAGTAGTTTTCAAACTGGTTGCCTATTTTTGGTACTTTCTGAAACCAGACTATTCAGGATTAAATCATAGTAAATCTGGATATTTTAGCTAAAGACTTTTTGATGATTTCTCTAACTAAAATATTTGAGATTTACGTTTTTTCTTAAAATTTATAAAATTATTTTCACTTTATTCGTGCAGAGAGACTCAGATGTTTTTCTCTTAAACTAATGTATAAAGAAAATAACCCCGGAGAATGAATTTTTACAACTATTGAATATGCTGTCAACATCTTGATCAAATGTGTCTACTATAAACATATCTTTCTAACAGATGGTGCTTTCTAGTCAAAACGCTTTTTAAAAATTCATACCAGCCATTTCCTGTATTTAAAAAAATAGGCTAAGTAAAGGCAAAAGGAAACTAAAACAACAAGAGCGGAATAAGAAAAAAACAAACAGAAAAGTAAAATGAAGTGTATTTCCTTTTTATCCGAAGCATTTTCGAATTTAATGGATGATTAAAATATTGAATATTAGTATTTTTGTTTTCGCTTGATATATGATATTGCATAGAAACACTTTTACAAAAATAATTTGTTTTGTTTTAAAGTTACATGTTTTGACACCATAATACGAAGAGATGTTTCTAAATTGTCCTTAGAGTTTTATAAAACCCCACAAAACAACAAGTATTTTAAATAATTAAAATCCCCCAATTGCGTGCATAGGTTTTTTTTTCAGTCATTCAGAAAATAAATTTTAATCCTTCGCAATTAATTAATGAAATGGCAATCCTCAGGGATTAAGCAGAAATATATTTTCCCATAACAGAAAATTTAATTAAATGCATATTATTTAAATAATAGAAAATACAAAACAATTTATTTAAAATTAAGGAAAAAAAGAAAGACAAATATCAAATAATAGCATTAATTTAAACTTTTGAATATGAATAATAATCCAAATTTTTTGCTTAACTATTATCTTTCTTGCTGAAAATCTAAAACTAACTCAAATCTACAAACAAAATTCAATAAAATAAAATAAAAACTTTCAACTGGATAATCAAGTTCATTACCAAGTAAAAAACATATGAAACTAAAAATAATTTAAATAAAATCCTCGCTACTCTTTAAAGTTAATGTTTGACACAGTTTTACAATACCTTTAAACGTTTTGATTAATGTACGTTTTTACTGAATTTAAATTCTATTTGAAGAAATGAAAGCTAAAAAGAAAGCGTAGAACGAGTAAACTTAATTCTTGAATCTGATGGAAAGATAATTTCATTTGCCGAATTGAGTTGTCAATTCTGGGTAGTTGTACTATTAAATGCAAAAGCAATCGGCAATATTAAGAATTCGCAGCTCAAAGAGATAATTTAATTTTACGAATATAATTTGTTTGAAATAATTTAACAACTATTTCAACCTAGATGCAAGTGTGTTAGGATACAAAAAGTTGTAAACGCTGATGTAAAATTTATATTAAAAAAAGTAAAGTATCCCTAAAACATAAAAAACAATTTCACTCTTTCAAATGCAATTCGACGGTGAAATAAAAATGAAAACTTTCAGTTTGAAATATTGAGGGATAATTATGCTTTTAGTCTTAAATTTTCTGATTCTTCTGGACTTTCTAGATTGTGTTTGCTGATTCATTTTGTGAGAAATGAGATTAATTTTACACAGTTTTCAGAAAGAGTGCCAATTGCAATTCTACCGTGAGAATAAAGGCAAAATTGAATATTCTGCGTTAGAATTGACAACCAGTAAATACAATTTTTTTCCACCGTTGATTTAACATTGAGAAAGACAAGCAAGCAATAGTAGTATTTTTATTACAACACAAAAAAAGCTGTCGATATTGCTACGTTCAGTGGTGACGGGGTGGCTGGCTGTATACAAGAAAAAATATAAAAATAGACACAAACAAATATTAATCTTTATATATGTTAGATTTGTGTATTCTTTCAGAATTGTAAAGCTTGGTGATCTTTCAGAATGGTAATGAAAGTAACTGTTTATCGTATCTCGTGATTCGTTCAGAATTTTCGAATTTAATTTCAGAAAATGAGATTAAAATATTTTCTTTTAAAATTTTCTAAGCACAGAAAATATATTTATACCATCAAAACGTCAATATAGTTGAAAAGATAGTTTTTTAAAATTAAATAGTGCGAAATAATTTGTACTACAATATTTTTGGTGGGTACTGGGAAAAACGCTAACATTTAATTAAAATTTAATACCCCCAAGGTTGGTCTCCAATAAAATTTCTTGTATAATCTGTAATAAAATTGTTAAGTCTGAGAAGGACTTGCATGCCACTTACATATTACTGAATATTAATCTTTTATTTGGATTTAGCATTTCTGCGGTCTATTGTCTCCTCGGCGAGTTATTTGGAGTATAATCCTTGATAAATGAAGACGATTAAGATTCAATTTTTTACAAAGAAATTTAGATAGTTGTATTATGCCTCTAGCCATCCCGTAAGTGTAAACAACAAGCTGACCAAGTTTCATCACAATCGGATGGATGATTTAGGAAAGCATAAGAGACATACAGACAAACATTCATTTTGTGTTTATATAGATTGTGTATGCAAAATTGAAATTTTTGTTTTCAAAAAAGATGCCTATACAAATAAATTTAAAAAAGCAAAAAGTTATCTAAACATAAAATTTTATTTAAATAGTTAGAGTCATTTCTGGGATTAATTAAATTAATTTACACACACACACACACACACACACACACACACACACACACACACACAGGGAGTTTTCATTTAAATTTATAAGATTCCAAAAATAGGAATGCATCAAAATCGCAAGCTCCTCAATGTTTAAACAATTATAATATGTTTTCATTGAAGAGATTATAAAAAGCTAACGAGAATATATTTTTATTCATATAATAAAAGAACCACACTGAAATTTCATTATTTTCTTTTCCAAAATATATAATTCCTTAATATCGATTAAATTTCATAAATCATCTGAATAAAGGATTCTTATAAGTTACATAATTATCTACCATATAGTGTCTAAATTAAATGCATAAAAACAAACATTTGAATGAAATTAACATCTGTTACCCAAAATCATCATCATTCGTAGATATTTACTATTTTCTTGTACGTCTGCCCCAAGCAAAGTTATTTCGACTTCACTTTCTTATAGAGTTTCTTCCAGAAATAAATTAGTTAAGCTCGAGACATTATTGCATTGAAATGGTTAAGTAGCGATGAAATAAGTCTGCGAAGGATGATGAAACTGTCTTTATATCATTCGAAGCTGGTGTTAAACTTGTTTTATTGCAATTGGAAAGAATTTGATAGTTTTCTGGTAAATATGTGTTAAACTTCTGCTCAACCGCATTCGAAATTCTGTGTTTTATGGACTGACTACATTTGATGGTCAGATATTGCTTCATGATAAAAACAGAAGTTTAAAAATGTTTGTTTTATGAAACAAATTTAGAAACTCCCTAATGTGAATCGCTACAAACTTATAAAGTTTATGTTTGTAATGAAAATTTATCTGGAATTGATTTCCAGAAGAATATTCTATTAGATTTTCGCTCATGAAACAGAAGTTGATTCCGTATAAACACAACTCTTACATTTTTATATCTCATATTATCAAAAGTAGCTGATTTATACTAGATATAAGTATTGAGTCAATCAATTACTATTTCATTCAACTTTTTATTACAATTTATACATATATTTACATATCCGCTTTAATTTACATATTAACACAATAACAAATTCATCTTTCAGTTGGCTGATCTACTTCCATTTGGTTGATTGATGTTTTAATAATTAATTAAATGAATGGTGAAATGATTTATTATAAATGAATTTATAATTTAAAGTTTGACACTTGAAATTTGAACCTAGCATATAATATTGTATCAATTTTAAAAAATCTTAAATAAATCTTATACGAAAATTTTCATTCATTGCACGTGTATTCATATGTATAAATTTTGCATACATATTAATTATTCATATACAAAATTTTCTCATTTTATTTTTACTAAGGTATGTTAGTTATCACTCCCTTAATGTTGTTGAAAGATACTTTAGAAAACGAAATTCTCAGTTAAAAAATGCTCTGTTTTAAAACCGAATTCAAGTGTTATTAATAAGTTGATACACTTTTAAATATTAATTATTTACTTTAATTATTACTTTTAAATATTAATTATTACAACACTTTTAAATAATAATTATTTACTTTAATTATTACTCTTAAATATTAATTATTATAACACTATTAAGTATTAATTATTTGCTTAAATTTGATGAACCATACTTATTCCCATACTTTTACTTATTTCTGTATAAACGTATAGAAAAAAACCACAAGACTTACTTCAAAATGATTGATAAATTTAAATTTATGAAATATAATTTCCCCCAAAAAATATTTTGAGCTTTTATCGTAACTTATTGGAACTAAAACTTAATGGATTATCTCTAATTTCTCATCTTTTAAAAAATAAATACCAAAAGTGCATTTTACAAAATTGTCAATCGATTTCTTTTTAAATGTTCGAACAAACGAAAGAGAATTCAAGTAATGAATTTCATTCAGAACAACGCAAAACAAAATTCAATGAGAAGAAAATGATAGAAACAAATTAATATAAATTGAAATTAATTAACAAATAATTAACAAATTTAAATTGCTCTCAACCGATCATCGTGAAGATTAATGCCCAGAAACAAACGCAGTAAACAAATTTTCATGTTGTTGAAGGCTATTCAGAGAGTAGCCCCACTTGTATAAAAGCTATATATTGATTCATTTTCTTCTTTCACTTCTTTTGTTTTTTTCCATTAATTTTCATTTTTAATTTTACTATTATATCATGAAGGTGTCAAAATAATCGTCACAAAAGTAAACTAAAGGAAAAAAATTCAGTTTTTAAAATAATTTAAAAGAAGATATAATTCTGCAATTCTAAATGGTTCCACTGATTATGAGTATATCATTAATATACGCTATCTATACTCGTTCTCTAAAGGCGGTAAAATTATAATCCAAAACATTGCATCTATTAAGATAGCTTTACAAAAATAGCCATAACAATTCTGGAATAATTTTCGTAAATCTACTTTCTTGAGCATTTTCTTAATAGAATCAATATTTTCTACTTTCAATAAGAAAAATAAAGTTTATATTTAATAAAAGATCATATGATCAAGTATATAAACAAGTATAAATCGTTATTACTAAATTTTGTACAGAATAAAATAATGTTTTTAAACCTTTTATCTATATACAAAAACATTTTTTGTCTTTTTTCCGTTTCATCTTTCTTTAATTGTTTTCATTTAAATATTTCGGAAAATGGTAAGATATTTTAAACTATTTTTGTACTAAATTGAAAGAATGTCAAAATAGAAAAAAAAACAACTGTGCAAATGATGGTTATAGACTATCTGGAAACTATAAGCATATTCTTCAAATAACGAAATATGTCAAAATGTTAAAGTTTCTGTCTGATTATATAATAACACCAGCGGGGGACCGAGCTCCGCTCGGAGAAAACAGGTATCGAAGCTAACTCGAAGATTTAAATTTTCAATTGTGATTTATCAAAACAATACATGCCATAAGAAAATTTGTGAAACCATTGGTGAAAAGATAACCGGTTAAAGTGCACCATTGTAAACTATTCTAAACAAAGTTAGAGTTTGGAAAGGGAACTATTCTATACAAAGGTAAAGTAAAGGTAAAGATTGAAGTGTGTTGAAGTTCAATATTTTTGACAAATTTATTTAGAAAAACCAAACATATATACATACATAAGAAACATATTATAAACCTATAACAGCATAAACATAAAACTTTATTAGTTCGCCATATTGGCTATAGATGGCAGCACGTTACCGCTTGAAAATTTAAGTAGCCATTATGGCGAACTAATAAAGTTTGAAAATATCCTATCTGTAACTCCGAACTGCTCGACCGTAGCGCTTCAAAACCAGCGCCAATCGATTCCTTGTGGCCAAAAACCCGAGACCCCCAAGTTTACCAGAGTTTATTAATTCTGGGGCGATTTTCGACTTGACAACCATTCCTCGTATTATAGTATTAGATATAATTTTATATAACGATGCGCTTTAAAAGCAATATTCCGAATTCAACATTTATTTGTCTTTGGACAAACACATCAAAGGAAAAAATATTAATAAAAAAAAACATAAACTGCAGGTTCTGTAAAATAAATACAAAATCATTAGCGGAACTATTCCCTGACGTCATAAGTAGGATCGGAGTAAATGGAATGGCAAATTGTTTAATCAGGATTTTGATGAATGAAAGATGTAAGATTACTTCATTTTTCTACACATATTGAAGGAACTAAATTCATTTTTAGTAAAAAAAATGTCATGTGTTTCTGAATTGAATTTAAAAACGATAAAATATGTATTTGAAAGGTTACAGATAAATATTTTTCTAGAGAAATGATGTCTATGTCTTCGAAATAATAAAATTACAGCAATTAATATAATAATCACTGAATTATTAAATCAAATTATTGTCAAACATAAAATATGAGCCCCTACAGCCTCAACTACTGGATTATTTTCTATATTTTGTATTTTCCCGTATATGAAGTGAACATTGAACTCAAGATTTTGATGAATCTTTACGAACAATCTTTATCTAAGAGTTGGAAAAACTTATTCTTGACATCTGTCAGTCTGTTAAACGATAAGTCAAAAATGTTGAAAAAATACCACTTTCATCTAATTCAGTAAATACTGTTTAATAATTTCAGATGTGAAAGTAAAATTACATTCGTTAAGAAAAGTAACTGGGAAAGCATTGTAAAACTTCAAACTGGAGTGATAATACAATGGATTAATCGATACGATGATGGAAAATGCATGTAAAATAAATTGAGATCTTTTATGGGTGAAACAAATTATTCACAAATTTCAAAATTTTGACTATGGTAACAATAATACCATTGTAATAATAATTTATAAACTTTAAGAATGACAAGAAATCGTTTGTATCTGTGTAGAAATTGAATTCATTTCTTCAATGAGTTCCTGAATCGTTAAAATTCAGGGAGCAAATATGAGATACAAACAAAAATAAACATTCTAAAAACGTTTTGAAAAATATTCCACACAATTCTATCAAAAATTACAGAATTGATTGATATTTCTTATGCAGTTTGCATGTTTAATTATTTTAAAATCTAAATTGTGAAGGATCATGTGTCTTTTAAAATGTTCGTACAGTTACAATAATTTTCTTTGTTCAGCATTGCATCAAAAGTTTATTATGTAAGTATATTAATACTTACACAATATTTTCATAAAATATTATTTCAGTTTTTATAATTAAAATAATTATTTTAATTATAAAAATTAAAATATATAATTTTTTATATATCGTTTAATATATTGTCCCGAAGATTTAAATAAACACACCGTCAGCTTTAAACTAACAAACCAGTTTATTGAAGGAAAGTAGCGACTTGCAACTTAACAGTGTCGAGAAGTTACCCACTATTAGTGGGTATCAGCTTTTATACAAGAACAGAATATTCGAGAAACAACTAATTTACATAAAAGCTTTGGCCACAGCAGCCACGGCGAGCGTCGAACCCGCAAACTCTGGATCGCGTACTTTGACCATTCGACCACTCAGGTCGTGCTAAACGTTCTTTATGGGGTAATATTATTTTTGTAATGTATTCTAAAATATTTCAATTTTTTTTGAATCGACAAAACGAAAATAAATATTGTTAATATAAGATGAACAGTTTTTCCGCTAAATATTGCTAGTATGTTTATTTGAGATAAATTGAAAACTAAAGAATCAGTTTCCCAATCACTGACCTTATTTCACTAGTTTTTATAGTATCTGAACCCTTGTATTATCTAAACCTTATTAAATATATCACTAGGTACTTCTCCCCACCACCTACATTTCTGAAATAAATTTTGAAACATATACTTTACTATACAAGCTTTATGGAAAACAAAACTGAAAAAATTCCTGCCCTGAAATGCTGTACAAATTATGTATTTTTTCATATAATGTAAAAGTTTATTATTTCTAGATTGTCAACAGTGACAGCCTAATTTCTCACCCCATATTTTTTCTAGATTTCTCTAACTACTTCTGTATACTATAGAAAAAAAAACACATTCTCTCCATTTTTCCCAACTATTGTACTAATTGTTCTTCCTTCTCCCAACTATTGTACTGATTTCGTCGATATTAATTTAAAATAACTCTCTATTTCTTTTTCAATATAATATTACTGGCCGCCTATTTCTTGTCCTTCTCCAATTTTGAGAAAAAGTTTTAAAATATCCTCTTTTCAGTACATATTGTATGAAAAAATAAAAGCCGACAGCTGCTTTAAAGCCGTAGATTAATTTGAATTTGATTGTAAATCTTTTTCTATCTAGATACATCATCAGTATTCACCTACATCTTCTTTATAATCTATTTTCGACAGTTAACTTATAAAAGAATTATTTAATTGTCATCAGCATCATCAAATTGAATGATTTCATTTATTTTAATTTCAATTATACTAGCCGTTTCATTAAAAAAATTGTTGCATACTTGTTTTGCAAAGATAAAAAATTACGTTTAGTTGAGGAAACTGCAAAAAACTCACTACATGAAAATTGGACGTATCACCTAAAATTCAAGCTATGGAAATCATTATAACGATGTTCACTTTAAAAATCCGTCAAATAATAAAATAGTTAAATAACAAAAGTCGATAACACCCACAGTTTCTTCTTCATAAACCATATCAAATCTAATTGAAAAGAAAACCTGTGGGAGTGACATTCTCAAAACATTCTCCCAGACATTCTAGATTTGGTTTATTTTGGTGGTGATTACTGACGCAGAAGCTATATGCGGTCATCCTACGCCATAAATATGCTTACTCACATACTAGCTAATAAACTTGTGAAGGAAGAAAATGCCTTACTTGGGAAATGCATAGAATAGAGCTAAATATTGCGTAGATAATGTGAACAGTTGGCTTAAATTTTGCATTTTTACTGTATTTATCATGCTATCCTTGGTAAATTATTTGGCGATTATTCCCTGGCATTCCATAATAATATACAAAAATTGAATTTGTGTTTCGTGCATTTCTTTCCAACCGGATTGAACTGGAAATTTGGCATAAAACTACTCGTGTAGTCTCCAAATATCATACTGAATTTTATATGTTTAAGTCATTGCGTTTATGTATGATCGGATTTGAATGTCTCTCAAAGCACAGATTGACAAATGGAGAAAGTTTTGTTGGAGCTGCCTCAAAATTTTATATGTGTCTAAACCATCTTGTCTACCATCCCTATATCCACTGCTACGAACAGTGGCGATGGGGAGGTCGGATGTATAAAAGAAGAAAAATATGTGTAAGCTATAGGTGTTAAATCTGTGTGCTGAATTTTATGGATACAGTAAAGGTATGAGTAGAATTTAGCATACAGATTTAACACATAGTAGTTTTATGAAATTATTGTATTAATTTATATTAGAA
Organism: Argiope trifasciata; assembly: GCA_026543055.1. Classification (NCBI taxonomy): domain Eukaryota; kingdom Metazoa; phylum Arthropoda; class Arachnida; order Araneae; family Araneidae; genus Argiope; species Argiope trifasciata. Next base: position 543,859 of record JAPMOQ010041001.1, on the reverse strand, counting down.
TATCTTTGTCGACAAACGTTCTTTGTAAGGATTTTATTCAAAATTTAATAGAAATCTGCAAAATTATCGCAAAACCATGTATTAAATTTCCCCAATTGAGCTCAAAACGATTTTGAGTTATGTTGGTCACAAACAGACAGACGGATATTGTTCAAAAATGTATTTATCGAACTCAGTCAGTTCTCAAATACAGATATTCTTCAAAATCTTGAGTTCGAATTTCTTGATGATTACTATATTTTCTCTATACTGCGCATACGAGAATGTAAAAAACGTTTCTAGTTTGATTATCCTTCACATGTTGGGGAGACAGAGTCATTCTGATAATCTTTTGAATCTTTAAAATGAAATAAAAGGGTTTTGAAAACAACAATCCAGCTATTGCTCCAGATTAAAAGCATTTATCGCAACCTCTACAATTGAAAAGCATTTACCGCAGCCTCTGAAAACGAAAAGCAATTTAAAATCTTCAGTTTGATGTGCAAAAAATATGCTCATAGATTGCAGTTATTTATTTACAGGATTCAAAATCATTTTGTTCTGACTTTTAAAAAGCCCTTATTTTAGAAAATTTGAATAATCTTTATAATGTAATTGAAAAGGCTATTTTAAAATTCAATATAATGTCTCTTGAAATCCGATATATCCAATAACAACTTATGAAATAATAGAATTACATCCACAAATGTTTTTGACATCAACCAGTTTCTAGTCTCAATTTCGTTGCTCAAAATTTAAAATTCCATTAATTTACAGTACCATATATATTATATAAATAGATATTCTGTAACTATGAAATTGAAATGTTGGATATATCATTAAGAAGATATCGATCATATATTTAATTGTTTTTTTAAATTTATCTCGATTGTCCAAATTAATTAGTTATTAAAAGTTTTAATCAATAAAATTTTTAAAAAAAATCGAAAACGAAATCGGATTTTCAGTTGTAATTTAGTTCTGAATATAATATTTATGAAAAAGATAATGCATTATATTTTTGAAATATAAATTGAATAGAATCTATTATTATTGCTTTAAGTGTTTGAAAATTGAATAAATTCTTTAGAGACTTAACATATATTATTACTACCATGTGAAACAGTTCACTAGACACTACCATCTTTAACACAGTGATTTTCCAACAAATATGTATGTTTAATTCCTCATGGTTCAGTTTTAAATTACAAAACATAAATAATTTATATATTTCTCAATTAATCAAAGAGCTTTTAGAAAAACAGCTCTTAGAAAGCAGTTTTCGACCGATTTGATACAAGATATGAAGATATATTTTTCGAACAAGAAGGTATAAGTGTGATGCAGTTGTAAGCAATATTATTAGCATAATAAACCAAAACTTTATCAGTACTTGACAACACTGTAATCAGAGAAATTGAGATGTATTTTATAAGAAATTCTTCTATTTATGCTCTTACCAGAATACACACATCTTCATTTCCTTTTATCAGAATTTTGTGGATTTTCGCATTTTTATTCTCTTTCTTGATCGGCATTTTACATCTGGACATATTTGCCACCAATATCTACAGTATCCTGTCATTTTAAGCCTGAAAGTTTTACATAATAAAAATTCAAAATTTCCTGCTATCAGCATTTGCAATTTAAACAGGATGGAATTTCATCAATTCACACGTTTATCATGGGATACCAAAGGATATTCACTTTTGTTTTCAGAGCGTCGAGTTTTACGTCACCAAAACCAGCTCCTGGAGGATTCAAACATCTCTGCAACAGAAAAGGATTCTCACCTGCAATTATTAAAGGAATGGTACGAAATGGATGAAAGGGAGCGTTATATGAAAGGACACAATCTTTCAACCTTAATGCAAAATTGCACATTTGATGGAAAAATGTGTCCACAAGAATATCTCAGTCACCACATTGATTTCCGTTATGGCAATTGTGTCACTTTTAACAAGAGAAAAAACACGAAGAAATCATTACAAGTTTCCAAAGCGGGCGCTGGAAGTGGTTTGCATTTAACCTTAAACTTCGAATCCGAAAAGTATATGGCAACGACACACTCAGTCGGTGGTATATTAACAGTTCATAATCCTGAAGACATTCCAACACCAGAAGAAAAAGGTTATATCATCCCTCCTGGATATGAAACATTCATCGGCTTGAAGCAAATAATCTTCTTAAGGCTACAGGCCCCATATAAAGATCATTGTATACATTACAATGGGACATCTAAGAATTTTAAAAGAAGCAAAACTGAATGCATCCGAACATGCATTCAGACGAGGAATTTTGATCTGTGTGGATGTGTTGATCCAACTTACGGAATAACGAACAATTTAAGGTCTTGTGATATAAGCAACGAAACAGAGTCGTGCTGCTTGAATAATGTATTGGACAACATGTCAAGAACTGGACTCACTTGCAACTGTCCGCCTCCATGCAAATCTGTATCATTTAAGATCCAATCATCTAAATCGCTTTTGCGCTTTGTGTATACCAATGAAAGTTCCAATTTATCCAGATATGACAGGGCTAGAGTAAATATTTTCTATTCCTCTCAAGAAACCCACGTATTTGAACAGCAACCTCGATGGGAAGTATCTGAGTTTCTTAGTATCTTAGGCAATGAGTTTGGTTTGTTGCTGGGTTCTTCTCTAGTAATGTTTGTTGAAATTATTGAAAAGCTGATTTATTTGGTGTGGCATGCATTCGTCTTCATTTTATCCTCTATAAAATTGGCCTGCATTTCATCTTCTGTAAAATTGAAAAATATTGCTTTGAATTTGGTTTAGATATCTATTGATGACGAATTCCTTTTCTTTGGCGAAGAATTAATGAATTCTGAAAGTAACTCGTTGTTATGTATTCTTCGTCTTTGTTATGTCATTCTATTCTTCTCTTGTAATATTTGTTGAGATTCTGGAAAAAAAATAATTTTTTTAGTGTTGCATGCTTTTTCCTGTATTTTATCTTCCATAAAATTGAAAAATATTTCTTTTGGATTTGGTTTAGTTATCTATTGAAAAGGAATTCCTTTTATTTTGTTGGGGATTTAATAGAATTCTGAAAGAAAGTCGTTTTTATATATTTGTGTTGTAATTGAAATTTTTAAAAGACGATACTTGATTTTTTTTATTTATTTTAAGTATATAGAAAATATTTCTTAACAACATTAACCTTTTTTTTTCTCGCTCCCATGAAAATGACGGGCTGAAATTTCTTCCTCTATTTCTCGCGCCCGTGATATTTCTGGGCTCACGGATTCATAAGTAATGCGCAAAAAATATTAAAACAATCTATATCTTGTGCTCAGAATCATGTTTATTTCTCAAAATACACGTCAGATGGCTGCCCATGACTATTTGTTATTTTAATCTAGATGTCTGCAGAAAGGAAACAATTGTCCTGATTGTGATGTTGGCCTATGCATCTCATGCTTTAAAATTTATCACACAAGAAAAACGACTAGTATTTATTTACATTATGTGTAAACACAATAAAATTATGTTTGAATGCTTAAAACACATATTTTTTATTTTCTCTCTCTTTTGGAAAGCTATCATTCAGATATAATAACCCTAAATGGTGGCTGTTCCAATTTCTTTTTTTAATTTCAAGCTAAAAATTAACTAAATAATTAAAACTGAATGCAAATATTGTACATACACTCAGTTTTGTATAATTTTCTTGAATAAAAAAATAGTCAATTTTATGACCATTTACTTCAAAATTATGCGACAATTAAGGGGTTAATCAGTTATCACTTTCTGAAATCAGTATTGAGCTAAGTGCTCGATATTTAATATATCGAGCTATTAGTTGAATTCAATCTTTAACTACTCAATTCTATAGTATTGAAACAGATGCAGAGATAGTTATAGATATAGATATAATTAAAGGTTCTTTTCGAAGAAACATTGCATCATAAATATGTTAGTCATTTCAAAATTTGATCATATTTCTTTTTTCGAAATATTTTGTAAAAAGAGTTGCTATAAACAGATTTATTGTAATATATAAACTTTGGACATTTCCAGTTATTGAATTTAAAAGAGTCAAATAAATAATAGATATAATAATGTCTGTATTCCCAATCATCATACTAATATTCAGCTCTTGTATGATAATCACTAAGCTATAACATAACATATCTTGATTAACTATATTTATTTATGAATATAAAATGTCCTACATTTGGAACTACAATTATGAAAGGTATTACGAGCCTTCGAAATAGAATGTTAATTCCATGAATGAATAATAATTAATCAATTATAATAATGCATGAAAAATATGTGAATAGCAAATAATGCACAATTTTTTAAACTTGTTGTTGCTAATAAAGATTATTGAAAATATTAATACATTCAAATATACATTAAAGAAAAAACAGCGTTCTTATGTTTAGTTGAAATTATACAAATTGTCAGAAATGATATCAGCAGATATCAAAATAAGCGTCAATACACTTATTTGAGTAAGAATCGTATAAAATAGCAATCGACAGTTTCAATAATTTTTAGTAAATATTACATTAACATTGGTAAAAAATATATAAAAATCAATAATTTTAAAATAAATTCAATCCGAAAATTTAAGAAAAAAAGTTTAAAAATATTATTAATATCGTTAAGAATTATATGCAAATGTATTATTTATATTTACACATTAAATGATTGTTTATTTATATATTTTTTCTGGAGAAACATTTTTTAAAACTATCTGCGAAACGTTTCCAAAACTAGTTCACTAAATATATTTTACTCTGGTGGTTGCAACATTTTAAATTTCAATATTCTGCAGTTTAACTATTGCTTACAAAATTTCTAACAATTTTGATTTATGTGATTATTTATCAGCAAAAATATTAAATTCAAAAGAATTATGTCAAAATGAATTTAAATATTTTTTAAATTTAATTGTTTCACATGCAAGTGAGAAATACTTTTTGACAAAGATTTTTCCAACAAATTCATTTATCAGGACAGAATATTGAATTTGATATAACTTCATTACAGCCACATAAGTTTGTACTAATGAATAAAAAGTATAATTAAATTATACTTTATTTGCAGTACTTTCTTACAAAATATGTGTTATCGAACCACAGAAAATAGTACCTCAAATACTGAGAGGAAACAAATACTGTCTCAGACACTTTTTTCATTATAGCAAAAAATTCTGCAATCCATGTGTTAATCCCCTGTATTGATTGGATGTATAAGAAAAGCATAGTTCCTCCTTTCAATTATACTAATTTTGATCCTAAAGTTCTTTCTATAGATTATTCAGTGAAAAAATGGATATAATTTCTATTATCATTATACCATTCTTTATATGGTTCATAACATTACACGTATGCATTTATTTTGTTTCCGATATTACATTATTTGCTGAAGAAAATAATGTTTTCTTATGAAATATTTCTTTAGTTATAGGAATACAATATTCTACATGCGTATTATAATTTATTTAAAACTATTCTTCAAATTAAAATCATTTTCGCTTCATTTTCAAATGTATTTCTATTTCTTGTACTAATCCTGATTAGGGATTTATCACTTTTTGGAAAATGTTGAAGTTAAAAGATTTGTACAGAGAGCTCATTTTTTAATATCTGACATTGGAATTGAAGGATTAAAGAATAAATGATATGCAACAACGCTTAATAGATAAAAGGCAATTTCAAATAATTCTTTGTCTTAGAAGTGAAATATTTTTTTCTTAACTTATTGCTATATTTGTTTTATTATTGCATATATGCACTTTCTTTAGTACTGAATAGAATGTAGATATACATCATGACAATGTCCCTTAAAATTTTAAATATATATTTTTAAAAATATTTTTTTAGATAATAAGATCCTCAAAAATCCTCCTATTTATCAGAAACTAATGATTAAAAAGGATTTTTATGCTTTTTTTTCCAAATTATTATTGTCTTAAATCAGTATTTTTGTTGTGAAAATCGAATTTTCCCAAAATGATATCTATTTATGAATGTGTAATTTCTGAAATAAAGTAATAACCTAATGGTGCATTAATTGATTTTGGTATGAAATAGAATTGATTCTGAAATAATTTCATAATTAAAAGAATCAAGGATTCATTGTTTTAATATAAAATATAGCGATGACTATCAGAATTTTCTAAAAACATCTTGTTTGAGCATCATAACATGTTTGTTTCCATCATAGAAGCGTTGATTTAAAAACAATTATACAAATATAAATACTGAATAATATTCAGTTAGAGTTAAATGACATCTCAATGCGTCTTTTCCAACCAGAACGTAATGAAACAGAGATAAATTGATGCGTTAGGTAATGAATGGGCATGTTTACCACATATTAATTCTTGCACAATCAATTTTATTTTAGCTCTTTAATATAAATTTATTATTAATGCATTTAAAAATTCTGATTTTTGAACATTTATAATATAATCTTTAATAAAGTTATAGAAAGTTATAGCTTTCAAACATCGGTATGAAATATACAGGGCTGTTAATCCAATTATTTCTGTATCTACTGAGATAATTGAATTGATTGTAAATGTAGATAAAAATAAAGACCTAATTATAATATCTAAATGTTATATTATTTAATGAAGCAATCCATCATTTCGAAATTCATTTCACATATTTTTCATTAGGTTTCGTTAAAAGCGTTTCTGTAATCTGATTTATTTTAATATATAAACTTTAGAAATGTATTGTTATTGAGTTTAAAAGATTCGAATCAATAACATATTCATAAACATTTGCAATCTCAATCATCATAATAATACTCAAAATTTAATAATGATTATAATGAAGCTCTAATACAATTCAACACATATTGATTAACAATATTCATTTATGAATATAACTTGTCCAGCATTATAAATATCAATTAGTAAATGCATTGCAAACTTTCAAAGTAGAATGTGAATAGAATGAAACAGAATATCATTTACTAAATAATGCATTTAAATTATCTTGTATCATTTTATATTGCTGAAGAGAGTTACTGAAATGATTAACATATCCAGTCATACATTGAGAAAACAATACTTTGAAAACTTTAAATGCAACATAAATATCCTTGTTGAATTTGAAATTAAATAAATCTCCAATAATAATATCATCAATTGAAAAAATAAGTGGGCAATAGATATACTTCAGCAACAATATTAAAATATAGTAATCAAGAGTTTCTTTCCATACATAACAGTTAAGATTATAATAAAAATATTTAAAAAACAATAATTTCAAAAAGAATTAAATCCCTAAAAATCAGGAAAAACATTTCAATAATATTAATATACTTAAAAAATATGTTTTAATATAATATTTCTGTTTATACTTTAACTGACTATACATGATTTCTCAAAATGACCGTGACTTTTATTCCTTAAATATTGATCATAGACATATTTAGTGTTTTACAAAGTTGCATAAAACAGATGTAAAATGTTATTAAATGGATGCAAATTTTCAGGATTAAATTTAAAAAATACAAAATTTAATTTTTTATACAGACCCCGAACGAAAAAAAACCTCTCCACAAGAAAAAATTGACCCGTCATTTAATAAATCCATGCACAAAAATTCAGAATTTTATACTGAAAATTCACAGATATGTTAAAACAAAGTTGGTGAAGAATCAATCACAATTTAAATTGCAAATGTTTACAGATTCAGTGGAGATGATGCAGGAATGCATCATAAGGAAATAAAATATGATATATTTCATACCTTCAGTTTTAAATACAAATTTTTCATGTCTTATACTATGAATTACAGAATATAACAAAAACAACCGTCACTAAATTTGTAAAAAAAAAAAACCCTTATGTAATCTTTCCTTTAAGTTATTATTTTTACAATTTTTTAATACTATTGGGTGAATAAATAGCAAAATTATTACTTATTTATTCAATCATTACTATCTTTGTTAATTTGTGTAGGACCCCTAAAACACGAATACATGACATGATTTTTCCTCTTCGCGTATTCATATCCAGTCATCGTAAAGTAATTGAACTCTCCATTTATGTAGTTTTACACTTTTAATAAAATGCTGAAATGTTAATGAACGTTTCAGAGGGTGCGGCACATTTAATTCAGTAGGGATATTTTTTGTACGGAATTCGTATAAAAATTTAAATTTTGTATTTTTTAAAAAATTTAATCCTCTGAAAATTTCTATCGATTTCATAACATTTTGCACCTTTATTTATGCAACTTCGTAAATCGAAAATATGTCTAGATCAATATCAAATGAATAAAAGTCCTGTTTTGAAAAATCATGTATATTCAAATATAAGGTGATCATTTAAAAAACTATGTGGAATAAAATTTTTACAATTACTCGTCAACATCAACAGTAATATTATAATCAAAAGAATTAGGTTCAGATAAATTTAATATTTATTGAACAGTTGCTGTTCTTATAGAAAGCGAGAACGGGAAATCTTTATTTATAAAGACTCTTTCTCTAACTTCATTTTCTATCGGGACTGGATTATTGAATGTGATATAACTTCATAAAAGCAGCAGAACTGTCCACTAATGAAAAAAGTATAGTCACGCTTAGCTATATTATATCTTTTCTTATTAAACAGATGGCACAAAATTTTATCTCAAATACTGTCGCGAAACTAATGAAGCCAGACAAAGTGTCATTCATTATAGAAAAAAAGCTCTGCAATTCATGTGTTAATCTCCTGTATTCATTAGATGCATAAGAAAAGTATCACTTTGCCTTCAAATTATGAATTGCCTTAGGGTTTACTATATATATATATATATATATATATATATA
>JAPMOQ010041001.1:520027-534964 GCA_026543055.1 Argiope trifasciata | reverse complement strand
AAAGCATTACTGTATGCATTTATTTTGTTACAGATAATGTAAAGATTATTTCGAAACAAAATATATATTTTTGAAATCTTTTTTTCGTCTTGGAAATATAGTTCTCTCCAAATGCTTGTTAATTTATGTAAAGTGTTTGACAAATAAAATTCTTTTTTTGTTTAATTTCCAAACGTATTCCATATTTCATAAAGAAATCCTGACCATATATCTAATAACAATAAAGAATTGTATTCCCATAACGATTTTATACTATATTTATAACCAAATTGTCACAGGACATAAAAGATACCTGAAAAATTACATGAATCTGCCTGTAATTAAAAAAAAAGGTTATGTAATAAAATGCTTCGTACTGAAGAACAGCCAATAAAAACAAGTTTATAGTAAACTAGCTGGTACCTGGCGAGTTTATGTGGCAGAAGAAATAATCTTGAAAATATCGTTTAGAATGAAATTTTTATCTTGTTTAATTAAGAATGATGTCAAGAATTATATATATTTTCTTATCTACAGTCAATACATTCATTGAAGGATATATAAAGGTGAAGCATAAATAGTATTTTTTTTATTTTAATCTACGAACAAATATTCATTATTATATAATAGATTTCTGTATTCGTTGAGAATTGTAAGAGAAGAAACTATTTATTGTATGTCATGATTTATTTAATACTCATTCAAAATTCTCAAGTTTACTGTTAAAAAAAATGTGATTTAAATACTTTTTTTAAAAATTGATTAATCATAGGAAATATATTTATACCATAAATTCTTTAACATAGTTGAAAAGATAAGTTTTTAAAAACTAAGATGGTGCAAAATTATTTGTATTATTATATTTTCGGAAATCATTGGAAAAAAAGCTAAAATTTTATTAAATATTTGGTTAAAATTTTAAACTTACAGAATTGGTTCTCCTGAATCTTTCTTCACCTCTCTTTAATTAAACTATTACCTCAGAGAAAGACTTATATTGTATTATACACAATAACTACGATATATAACTTGAATTTAGCATCTTGACAATCCGTTGTGTCTTCTTGGCGAGTTATTTGGTGGTTAATAAATGGTTAATGGATGCGATAAATAGATTTGAAAATATTTTTTTTACATTTTAGATTATTGTACTATGCCTTTAACCTTCGCGTTAGAGCAACCAATATTATGTCGCAATTTTATCAGAATCGGATGAGGGCTACGGCAGTGCATAATAGACAGACAAACATTCATTTTTTTTATATAGATGTATTATAAGCTCTTTTTGATATCCTGTCTACATGACTGGTACTAAATAGGATTGTGAAAAAATCTGGTAGACACCTTTAGGGAAATATTTTCCCTGCCGTCATCAAAACATTTTTCGTATTCGATATAGATTATTTCTCAAGTAAAAGCATCGTTCACGTTCTCAAAAATCAAATAAAAATGCATTAATTATGATACTGTTTTTTTTTTTTTTTTCAATTTTACTAAAAATCAAGAAAAGATAAATATGCTACAGGAATTAAAATGTAAGGCTAACATACTATGTAAGAAAAGTATATCGGATGAATAAGAGTAATAAATGTATATTACAATATACATGCGTATTATAATTCGTGCAAATTATAATATACTATTAAAATATGCATGAATTCAGTAATTATTCCTTAAAAAATCAAATCAAACATTTTCATTCGTAATACTAAAAAAAGTGCATTTTTAAATTAAAGGAAACACAGGGAATGAATTTTAATCATGAATAATAAAAATAATAAGTCAAAGAATGCTTCAATACAACTAGGTATTTATGAAGAATTGAAGTAGTATCGACTTTTTATAAAAGAAGAAAGAAATTAGAAGTCAACATACCATTCTTTTTTTGATGTAATTATATCATTGTAATCATGATTTAAATATATTTGCTCTAAATCTGTATAAATAAAAATGAATGTTTGTCTGTATGTCTCTTATGCGCTGCCGAACCATTTATCGGATTGTGATAAAACATTGAATTCTTATTACTTGCACTCGGGAGGTGGTTATAGGCATAGTAAAATTATGTAATTTGTAAAAATTATTTTTGAATCTATTTACCATATTTATTAACCAAGCATTACTGTCGAATTAACTCGCCAAAGAGACACAACAGTGTTTTCAATGGATGTTAAGAGTTAGGCAGTCAAGATACTAATATGTTTCTTCTGAAGAGAAAAAAAAATATTACCTACCCTAAAGATCTTGAATAATAAAATAAAAAAAGAATAGAATAAAATTAGTTACACTTCTTTTTTAAATATCCTTCAACTTCAATGAATATATCCATTTACGATATTATTCCTAATTAAACAAGACAGTTATTATAAATTTCAAACGATATTTCCAAAAAATTTTCTTTTGTGGTAGCAACGTACCAGGTAACAACTAGTGTTTTATAAGATCAAGACAACGCAAGTTTGGGTCATGAACAAGGCAACATCATCATCACTGTAATAGCTAAAACGTTGGCTGAAACTATTGACCATATGAAAATACATTCCAAATAGTAGAAAGGTCTGTGTATTTATAATTTTAATAATATTTCGTCGTGTTTTTTAAACGATGTATACATATGGGCATTCAAAAGTATTATTTCAAATACTTTTTCAAGAAATATGGTAATTTTTTAGCTGATAAAAAAACAATTCTGACTCCACTTACATTTATTTTCAATATGGCTTACTGCAGTATCTAGTGCCAGTCTCCTTTGATTTTCTGAATTGAAAACTCATATAATCCATAATCCCATGTTTATTGCATATATTCAGTTACTATGGAAATAATCCATTATAAATGGGTCATAAATTATAAAAGTTTCTAAATTTCCGTTTGGGTGAAGAAAAAATAATCTTTTGAATGACTGAGTCTGATCATAACCGTTATTAAGAAGATTAAGTATATATATCTGTTTGCTATTTGTTAACACTCGAAATAATTTGATTATGTATTCGGTAAATTATCATTTAAATAGATTACTATTTTTTGAGAGCGAAATACACCAAAAGTTCCAAACACAAAAGATACAGAAGTGCATATATCATATTTCATTGTTATAGGAAATGAAATATAGTTTGGTATGATTTACAAAAGCTTTATGGTAAATTTATAATGAAATTCAAAAAGGTACATATTGTATAGAAAGAATTTTGAATGACTTATGGAACGATCGAACTACACAAACTCTAAAATTCAGTTAAAATATAGATCCAATACCTAGCTTAATTTGAGACAGAATATTAACCTAAGAATGCCTAGATATAAAGAATTATAAAAGAATTGAAAAGAAATTATCATATGATTGTCAAAGGCTTTGTATAAAAGAACAAGATAATTCTAAATTTAAAAAAGAAACAGTAAGAATGATTCAAAGAAGTTAAATTTTGATAAAGTAATTTTAAATTTATCTAAATGGTGAAACTACTATGAATTTCATGAGACAATTTTCAATTTATGCATTTTTCGTGATGCATTTATCAACCCTCAATGTAAGCAAGCTTCTGTGGGTTTTGGTAATATCAATTTGCTTCTCAGATTGTGTTTTCAAAATGGCAAATTTTTGAGGCCATTTTCTGCAGTATCCTGTAGTTTTAAGCATGAAACTTTTACCACAGAAAAGTTTAGAGTTTCCTGCTATGACTGTCTGCAATTTAAATCGAATGCAATCTTTTAGCAATAATTTTAATCTTGGTGGTACTGCAGATGGAGGATGGCCTGGTGAACCACTTTTCTTTTCTGAGGGGAAATATCTCTTTAACTTCAACAAAGACAAGAAAAGCTCAAAGACTTCTGATGCCATAAGTAATTCAGATTTAGAGCTCATTAAGAGCTGGTACCAAATGGATGAAGAGGAACGTTTTCTTAATGGGCATAATCTTTCAATGTTTGTAAAAGATTGCTTATTCAATGGCAACATTTGCTCACAAAAATATCTCAGCAATCACAGTGACTTCTGGTATGGCAACTGTGTGACTTTTAACAAGAGAACAAGTAAGATGAAATCCCTAAATATATCTAAGACAGGGGTTGGAACCGGGTTATATCTCAACCTTTGTCTCGAATCTGAAACGTATATGTCTATAACTCCTGCAGTTGGCGCCATATTAGTTACTCATGATCCAGAAGACACTCCAACATTTGAAGAAGATATATTATCCTTCCTGGATATGAAACCTTCATTAGTCTAAAGCAAAAGATGTTTAAAAGGGTTGTCATCTCCATATAAAGACCATTGCATTGATTACAATACAAGATCAGAAGTATTTACTCGAAATAAGAAGAACTGCATTCGAAATTGTATCCAAATGAAAAATTTCGATCAGTGCGGATGCATTGATCCGACTTTTGGTACACTGGATGGTTTAAGGTCTTGTAATATAACCAACGAGACTCAATCGCAATGCCTGGATAATGTATTGGAGAACATGTCTCGGATTGGACCCATTTGCAACTGTCCACCACCATGCACATCTGTGATGTTCCAGGAACAATTGTCACGATCTCTTCTGCGTTCTGTGGGCACAAATAAATTCTGGTTCTGCCCAATTCGTGATATTGCCAAAGTAAATGTTTTCTTCTCCACTTTAGAAAAGCGTGTTTACGAACAACGACCACAATGGGAAGTATTTGAAATTGTCAGTATTTTAGACAACGAATTTAGTTTGTGGTTAGGTTCTTCTCTTCTAATCTGTGTGAAAATTCTTGAAAAATTGATATTATTAGTAAGACATGTATTTGCAAACTTTATCTTCCAAATAATTAAAAGAGAAAAGGTTGAAGAAAAAGAGAAAAAAAGAAAAAGAGAAAAGAATTAATTTTATAGATATTTATTTTATCTGATTTGTTTTTACATTGAACTATACTTACTCCCTATTTCATTATTTTTAATAAAGATTAATACAGTCTAATCCAGTTAATTGGACCACCGGATAATCGGACCAGCCTCTTATTCGGACCAAATCTCAAAGAACCGAAACAAATCCTATGTACATAAGCCTAATATTATTCGCTTATTTGAACCAAAATTCCGTTTAAACGGACCAAAGAACGTGGCAGGGAAGATGAAAAAGAAGCCACAAGTCGCATGTGTACAGCAGGAAGTCCGAAAGGGAAAAGAACCAGTAAGAGGTGAGCAAGCACTTTGTTTCTTAGAACGGGCAACTCGGTAGCCGCCAGTGAGGAACCACTGCTTCTCCGCTTTTCGGGGTATTGAAATCCCACGTAAAGCAGTTTCTTCGGAACACTTTAGTCAGTGAACTGTGCGTGTCTTGTGTCCCCTGCCGAAATGCCTGGGAAAAACATCCACCTGGAATTTCTACCTCCCAGGACCACAGCTTTGGCACAGCCAATGGACATGAGTATCATAAAAAATTTAAAGACCTTTTATCGTGGAAAGTTGGTTAACTACGTCATTGAAGCAATTGAAGAAAGTTTGCTGACCTCATCATCATCAACAACCAGAGAAGTCAGTGCAAAGGTCAACATCTTACAAGCAGTTACATTTTTGGCGGATAGCTGTCGACATAGAAGCAGTGAGACAATTCAGAACTGTATTTCTCACTGTGGATTTAAGCATTTGGGCTTGGAGGTGGGTGTGGACATGCTGATTGAAAGTGAAAAGGGTGAGAAAAATGTGGAATTTCTACAGGTCGAAAATTACGAAGAATTTCTATCTATCGACAACGAGCTTCAATGCGACTATGAAAATGAAGATTACGACGCTGAAATTGTTGCTCGAATTACAGCAAAACACACTACAGCATCGGAAGACCAGGAAAGTGATGATGACGTCCCTAATGAGTTGGTGCAAGTGACACCACAGGATGTCAGGAAATGCAAGAAACTTTGCATCGCTATTTCATGCAGGAGGGAAATCAAGGCAGTCCCATTGCTGCGTTAGATGTTTGTAGTGATTTTGTTCAAGTGCAGTCCGTCAACAGAACGCGTCAGATCACACTGTATAAGTTCTTCAAACGTTGACTGGAATTTGATAAGAACTTTCTTTTATTGTGTTTCGCATGCTGAGTATCGTGTAGATCGTTTCGAAGAACTTGTTTGTAAATTTATTTTTCAATGAATAAAGTTCATAAGCAACAGTAGTTCTTGTTTGTATGTTCGCCATACGCGTGTGCCGCACAGTAAAGATCATAATGACATTTTAATATGTTACGTATAGCACCTCTCGTCTTGTAGCAAAGGGCATGTTCGTGTAATCGGACCAGCCGGTTATTAGGACCAAAATGATCGCGTCCGGATATGGTCCGATTAACCGGAATCGACTGTACTTTAATATTGACAAAAGCACGCGAACGAGCATTTTTTGGATACATTTTAACTTTTACTCCTATGATTTTTATTTTATGTAATTTCAATGACAACATTTATCTACATCATTTAATAGCATATGCCTTTTTACCTGCTTTTACCAGTATTGCGTTATTATTGCGTATGCTTCTTTGAAAGCAAATGTATTTTAAAAAGGTTGAACTATGATATCATAGCTATTATTGAATGGAATGTAATTTTTTTCGGCAATATATTTATAATACAAAAAAAATCTTCACTCGCGTTTATTAAGGATTTTTATAAAAGTATTTTTTCCCCCATTAGAGAAATATATGGTCATTCATTCTTAAGTGGCAAACATTGAAGAATTTGAGACCTGTTCTAATTCATTATGAAACTGTTTTACGATCTCAGAAATGAGAAAATGGTAGTATACGTTTACAAAAATATTGTTTTAATAAAAATTACATATAAATTAACATGTTTAAAATATATTGTTAAATTTTTTATCATCCAGAAATCGCTTTGCGATGGAACAAAATTTGTAATAATAATGTATGACATGTTTATAAAATCATGTTGTTGTCGAATGCCACTTGGTCATACCAAGACGAATGAGCAGAGCTCTTTCGAATTAACGCAGAAGTGTGCGCCTTTCGTTGTTAACGAGAACCGTTCAGGTAAAAGGATGACTTTGCTCGAACACACACGACACAACCCTTTTTAGGGGGCTGGCGAATTCATTCATACACTCATTCATCCATCCATAGATCCGCGAGTCAGAATTTAGGTCCCAATCAGAGACCGACTCATCCCTGATTCAGTATCCCCAGAGGTACCGTTTTGTTATGGGAACTTGGAGGACTTACTAGCTATGATCTATTGAACATGTCCCAACTGCCATGAGCCAACACGGCGTTGTTTGGACAAGACGAGGACAGAACCCGCGACCTTTCAATTACGAGACTAACGCCCTACCAACCAGGCTCACGATCCTTATAAAAGCATAACTATTTTTAATAATTTGATTTGATTTGCTAAATTTAATGAAAAGAATTTCACGTGATACAGCATTAAATGAGTATATATAAAAAGAATTATTATCTTTCATTATTAGTAGTATAGAAATAAAGTATGCTGTTTTACACAAAAATAGTTTTTAAGATAAAGATTTTTTACTTGAAATACTTTTAATCGCAAGCTAAGCTATGTCAATAAATTGATATTACGGTAAAGAAGGCCGGATTGGAAAATACATTGTATTTTCGTGAGCAAAAATTGGAAAGAAAAACGATAAAAGGAGAAAGAATAAATTAATTTTAAACTTAAAAAAAGTGTAAGAAGTTCTATCTATCTAATTCTATAATACGAGGGATGGTTGCCAAGTCGAAAATCGCCCCAGAATTAATAAACTCCTGTAAACTTGGGGGTCTGTGGTTTTTGGCCACGAGGAATCAATTGGCGCCGGTTTTGAAGCGCTACGGTCGAGCAGTTTGGAGTTACAGATAGGATATTTTCAAACTTTATTAGTTCGCCATAATGACTACTTAAATTTTCAAGTGGTAACGTGCTGCCATCTATAGCAAATATGGCGAACTAATAAAGTTTTATATTTATGCTGTTATAGGTTTATAATATGTTTCTTATGTTTGGTTTTTCTAAATAAATTTGTCAAAAATATTGAACTTCAACACACTTCAATCTTTACCTTTACTTTACCTTTGTATAGAACAGTTCCCTCTCCAAACTCTAACTTTGTTTAGAATAGTTTACAATGGTGCACTTTAACCGGTTATCTTTTCACCAATGGTTTCACAAATTTTCTTATGGCATGTATTGTTTTGATAAATCACAATTGAAAATTTAAATCTTCAAGTTAGCTTCAATACCTGTTTTCTCCGAGCGGAGCTCGGTCACCTGCTGGTAGACAAAATATGATAGAATTTGGTATTATTATTTTTTTAATAACAAAACTTTTCAATAAACGAAAATTAATTTTTGTATCAACCCATACCAGTAAATTATTAAAAATTAAAATATCAAAATTAAAGGCAAAATAATATAAGTAAATAAATTTAAAAAAATATATAAACAGAAGTAAAATAAATTATAAACAAAATAATAGATAATTTTTTAGATAGTTTATAAAAATCAAAAATGGATTATTCATTTTATGTAATATTTGGGCTTGCTTGAAGCTTGAAACTTATTGATATAAAATTTGTTTTTCGGAATCTTTTGAACATAAAAACGCTTTAAAATTTCGAATTCGAATTTATATTTTAAAAACAATACTTTCTCTTTACAATGTATACGAGAAAATAAAAAGCGGAAAAAAAGTCAATAGTTGAGGCTGTGGGGAATCACATTCTGTACTCAAAAATCATTTGATTATCATTAGATCAGTCTCTGTACATTATTATTTTGAAGATATAATTTTCATTTCTTTGATGAAATAATTAATATTTATTTAAAAATAACTATTTTACACGTCTTAAATTCAAATCACAACAAAGGGTATTTTCTAAATAAATATAGTTTCTTCAATTTGTCGAGGAAAATAAAGCTATCTTTCAGCTTTCGTTTTTCGAAATACAACATAATACGTTTTGTGTACAGCATAAAAGTATTTACTCCTTTGATGCTCCGTATGACGTCAAAAAATAATTCCCCTGATAATTTTATACTTATATGGTAAAACGTGCAATTTTTTTAAAATTATTAATATTCTTCCTTTCTTCAGTTCGAAGGCAAAAAAAGTGCTGAAATCTACATATTCCTTTTAAAGTGCATTTCTTTTAAACATATATGTTATTATATAATCTGACAAAAACTTACATTTTATTACTCTTCATTTTTGAAGAATATGTTTGTCACTTCGAGAAAGTCAACCAAAGCTTGCATAAAAATTGATCTTTTTCTATATTTTATTATTCTAAAATTTTAAGATAAAAATACTTTCGAATATCTTGCCAAATTCGTAAAATGTTTAATTGAATTTAATGGAAAAGTTGAAATGGAAAAAGGCAAAACTATTTATGTTTCTTTATAAAATTGTATATGTTATATATGTTTATAAAGTGTAATGTGATTTTGCTCAACAATAAATGTAACTCTAACCATATATACATATTTATTCCCTAACCAATCGCCTAAGTTTTATTTAATAAAAACTTTATTTTTTCTTATTAAAAGTGGAACATATTGATTTTATTAAGGGAATATTTAAAAAGTAACTTTACGAAAACGATTCCAGATTTTTTTTCATTTTTAATTCTTCTTTGTGGATATAATATTCTGAATTGTACCACATTTACTGAATACTTACAGACATCTTATTTTCAGACTAAACTCATAAGCAGTTGAGCACTTTAGAATTGCAAATTTGTATCTGCCTTTAAATTATCTTAGAAGTTTTAATATTTTACAATTATGTCCCTAGTAGCACACAAATATTGCACAATATTGCGTGGCATTGATCAATATTCGTAATTTTGCTTAATATTGTTTAATATATACTATCGTACAATATTGAGAAACAGGCTGTGCTACCTGGGATCTATCATCTTGATACTTTGAGAGTCATTGAGCAATTTAAAAATAGCTAATAATTAGGGAAAGAAACAATGAAAGAAGAAAATTATAAACAGTTATTATATAAGTTGGGCTACCCGCCGAACAGTCCTCTGAAGTCTGAAAATTTGCTTACTGCATTAGTTTCTGTAAATTGAATTTCCGATTTAATTGGCTGATTGGGCAACAATCCTATGTTGGAGTTAGCTCATTTGTGTGATGCTTCTTTTTTTACTTTTCGGCCAAAATTCATTTTAGCTGTCTTGATTTGTTTTTCTTAGCTTTCTCTCATTTGTAATTATTTAGTTGCAAATTCTTTTCACACTGTCCTAAATGAAACTCACTTGTTTTAATGCATGTTTATTTCCCTTTGTTAGAGTTACCAATAAGTTTGTTAGGTTCTACCAATATTGTTTGATCCTGTAACACAACATATGAGGCAATATATGTGGTTTCAACATGATGAGGCACCTCCCCATTAGATGCGTTAGTGAACATTAGAATTAGGCATTTGGTCACTGGTGGATTGGTCGTGGTTCACCGGTTTCATGGCCACCAAACTCTCCTGATTTAAACAGCATCGATTTCTTTCTTTGAGGTTGCACTGAAAACTGTTGTATAAGCAATAGATGTGGATTCAGTAATGGATATGGTTTCATGAATCCTCAGTGCTGCTGCGAATATCCAACAAAATCCGGGTGTATTTAAGAGAGTTCGTCAGTCCATGGTCCGATGGTGTAACGCCTGCATAGCAAAAAATGGTGAACACTTTGAACTTTTTTTGTGACATTTCCAAATACCCTGTACCACAGAATATTAATGTTTTTGATTAATAAACATTTCAGGTGATCCCAATCTTGTGTCTCTTCATACATTGTATCTGGCATACTACTTTCCTATGGCGTTTCCGACCTCAGTTTACTATGGAAATTTGAATCCTTGTGGTGTATCCTACCTACCCTTAAAAGTTTCTTATATTTATATATCTATATTATCTATATATATCTATATATCTATAGATCTATATCTATATCTATCTATCTATCTATCTATCTATCTATCTATCTATCTATCTATATATATATATATATATATATATATATATATATACGTATGTATGTATGTATGTATATAAAATTTATATATAAAGGAAAGCCCCAATGTTTTGCGTAATATTTAATCAATTAAAATTTTTTAATCGAAATTTAAACTTCAGTTGTTACTACTACAGTTTTTAAACACATTTTTGTAAGCATAGATCATACAGAAATATTCTCAAGATGGAAATATATATTGAATCTTCAGATCACAATCATCAACAATGATAAAAATTTAAATATTCAGAGAGAAATATTAATAGCAACCACGAAATCGGTTTGAATTTCGTGTCAATAATAAAAATTGTTGCAAGATAGAATTGGAAATATTTTTAAAAAATTAGAAGTGTATAGAAGGCAACAATTTGGTATAAATGAAAAGAAAGTTTTTGAATTTTAAAATTATGTACAAAGCACATTTTCTTCATAACATAAGCCTGAAAAATACCAAAATTTTGCATTAATCAAATAAAATTCTAATTAAAATCCCCTAGTGGTAAGAATTTCCAATCTTCATTTTATAAATATCCTAAAATTGGCAGCTTTAGGTCAAAGGTTCTGTAAAAACATACAATAGTCACATTGATCTTTATAAGTATTAGATATTAAAAGTATGAAAATGCAGGATTGGATTTAAATCTTCTTCTGACAAATACTGAAATAGAATTGAGATAACGAAAGAAGGCTCTCAGTAATTATTTTTAATTCCTTTTGCTTCTTGAATAATATATCCGCTTGTTAATTTTCTCTAATTCTAATTTTTGTAACTGTCCAAATATAAAATTAAATCCTGCTTCATGAAGCAAAGAGTAAAAATAAAATAAAATTGTTAATTGCGTCGAGTCAATTGAGATTTTAACGCAAAATAAAATTCCCAAAGTAGTTTCACTTTATGTTTTGTCTTTTTTTTTTCTAAATTTTAAAGAAAAAAAATAGTTTTCTATTATTTTTTTCTTAAATAATATGCATTTAATTAAAGGATTGTAATTTGTATTTTGAATGCCTGAAAAAATTACATATATGCATTTGGGGGAATTTTAATGATGGAAAATGCTTTTTAAATGGTATCTCTTTTTTTTAAAAAAACTTTAATTGTAGATTAAAAACCTCTCTTCGTTTTAAAATAATAATCCGTCTCAAAATATTTAAGTATAAAATAAATAATTTGTGAGCAAAAATTTGTGTCTATGCAATATTGTTATATCAAGCAAATGCAAAAACTGGCATACGTTATTTGAATGATCTTCTAAATTGGAAAATACTTCAAAACAAGCAGGAAATTTATTTTACATTAATTGTTTTTATTGTTTATATTTTTTTTATTTAGGATTCTTATTTGGTTTTATTGTGCCTATGATAAAGAAATATAAATTTTGCTTCATTTTCCTACAAAGATAGTTTAAATTTCGATTCTAACTATAAAAATAACATTTTTCATAATGTGCAAAGAAGCGTAAGTGAATGACTTTTATTACAATAAAAACATCGGTATAAAATACAAGCAATTACATTTAATTTTTATAAGACTATTATTATTATATATCATGATATTTATTAGGTAGAGAAATAGACATTGATGATGAAATTGTTATTTATGAGTAAAATATAAGAAAGTAAAGCAAAAAATAATGCTCCTGAGATTTCCAAATAATGCTTTTGGCATATTATCTATTTTTGATTAAGTTAGCATTTTAAATGTACCTCAAGACAACAATTCGCACTTTTTACTTAGGGATCACTAGATTCCATATGAAACGAAATTTTGAAATCAATGCTGAAATTTGAAATGGATGAAAGGTATTATTGGGGGTTTTTTTCCATGCAAAAATAAACAATGATGTAATTTCTTTTTTAAAAAATTCTTCTAAAACGGGATGGTTGGGAATGGATAACAACTTTACGTTAATTAACTTTCAGTTAGAAAAAAATTGAGTGAGCAGGAGCAGGGATAGTGATAATGAAATTTGGCTTTTGTTTCATTAAATATTTTAATTATTTACACTTGGAATGGTTATTTGTTAAATAAATGACAGTAAACAAGAGAATATTCATAGAAATTAACTTTAAAGGTAGAATGATGTCGAACGAGTTCAATTGCTCACTCTCATCTGTGTCACTCCTGATTAAAGGATTTGATGACTTACTGGCGACTCAAAGTACTCAAAATTTCAGTAATTCTCGACTCATCAACTGATTGAATTATAACAGACTCCAGAATTGTCTCCCAGGTTTTTGTAGGATCGCTGATAAGGCAATGAAGGTTGGGATTTTCGCTTTCTAATGAATGTTATGCCAAAATACCTGTTCCATTTAGCCACCATCTACCAAAATCGTTGTGAAGTTGTTGCCAAATTGTTGTTGCCCTTGTTACCAAGGAGTAGCCACTGATCCTGCATTTGTTCAGCAGCTCATCAGGGAAAATTGTATTCGTACCAAGACATCTATCGCACTCGGAAAATTAAAAACTGACAACAGCATATACAGGGTGTACCATAAATATTGAGACAAATTTTAAGGGGAAGTAAGGTACATCACAAAGATTCAGATATCCTTAGCAACCTGTGGTCGGAAACGTCATGGCAAAGTAATATGACAGGTACAAGAAATGAAGAGGATCGAGATTCAGATAATCTGAAATGTCTATTGGTTAAAAAATATTACATGTTCTGTGATACAGGGTATTTGAAAATGTCACAAAAAAGTTCAAAGAACCACCATTTTTAGTGATGCATGCAATACACCGGCAGACCATGGAGAGACGAACTCTCTCAAATACACCCGGATTTTGCTGGATGTCCCCAGAAGTGCAGATGATTCATGCAACCATATCCATTGGTAGATCCACAGGTGTTGCTTTTATAACACTTTTCAGTGCACACCAAAGAAAGAAATCGATGTTGTTTAAATCAGGAGAGGTGGTGTCCAGGTAGCTGATCAACTACAACCAACCCATCCGTGACCAAACTCCTGATTTACATGTTCACGAGCACATCTGCCATAGTAGGGAGAGGCATCATCATGTTGAAACCTCATAGGGTGCGATATGTTGTGACACAAGATCAAATAATTTTTGGGCTCTTTCAAAAATAAGAGATATTAGAGGCAGATGGCAATAAATAAGGTCCGACTAAGACATCACCAACCACACCTGCCCAAACATTCTCTGAAATGCGATTTCGAGCGATTACAAGTCTGCTTCCTTATATTCTAACAACGCCACCAAGTGCCAAATTTAGGTGTTTTGGACCACTGGTTGCTATGCAAATATAAATCTTTGTGATGTCCCCTACCTCCACTTAAAGTGTGTCCCAATATTTATGGGACGCCCTTTAGATAACGATATTGTAGTGACAAGGAATGGCTTCATCAAAATTGAGACACGATTGCTGCACAGTCGTTTATACTCTGTCTAATCGTGCCATCCCCTCTGCTTTTCTCTACATTGCCCAATATCATTTTTTATATTGTCTAGTTGAGTTCTCTCATCTGGTTTACTTTGTATTTTTCAATATCCCCTGTTTCATATTTCCATGTGAACAATTATTTTTAATTCTATATGGACAAGGAATTGCCCATAAATAAATGATATACTGATTGAAATGTCGACGTTTTCATAAGATCGAAAAGAAGATATCGAAAAAAGTACAGTGGGAAAATGAAGACGCTTAATATAAAATGAATATTTTGATTTGAAAGATATTTTCTACAGATTACTTATTAAAATTGTCATATATTAGAGTACTGAAAAAGAAGCAACATCACATTTTGGATCACCAGTTCAAAGCGTTGTTATATGGTTATTTTTTAGTCATCGGATAATTTGCTTGTCATATCACTACTCCGTAGCAAAATATTGTACAATATTATGAGATATTTTATTTTAAACAATATTCCGCAATATCAAACAATACTACGAATACCGACCATTGTCATGTAATATTGTACAATATTTATATGCTACTAG
>JAPMOQ010041001.1:499797-520017 GCA_026543055.1 Argiope trifasciata | reverse complement strand
TTCACGAATCACTGCATTTTACAGGTCAGAAAAAGTAAATTTTTTAATCGTTTTACTATCAAATTTTTAAAATGCTTATTATATTCCCTTGAAAACAAACTATTTAAAAAAGGTAAACAGAAGTTCCATATTTTATAAGTAAAGATTTAAATAAATATGAGAATACCATGCTTGATTATAATTTGATCTATAGTCAGGAATTTGTACACGAAATACTTGAATATACCTAAAAATTAAGCGAAAAAGATTTTCATTTGAAGAAAAGTTCTCATGAATTAACATGCATTTGAAAAGTACTGTATTTCCATAACTAAAGAAATATTTCATAAAAAATATTTTATTTTGCGAATAAAGCACTATTTGAAGCAAAATAAATGCATATATATAATACACTGAAACCTATAGATAATGGCAAAATGGTAATAGAAATTCTAATACTTATTTCGCCGAACAATATAGCAAAACTTTAGAAACTCATCAGTATAATTGAAAGGCAAAACGGGGCTTTTCATATGCATTCAATCAATACAGGAAATTAACACATAAATAGCAGAACTTTTTGCTATGATGAGTAATGTTGTTGGTGATAGTATTTGCTTTCAGGCAATATTTATAAAAAAATTCTATGGTCCGTTGCCATCTGTTTCATACGAAAAGAAAGCAAATACAGTAGAACATAAATGTGCTTTTTTCCCATTATTAATGAATAGTTCTTTTCTTTTAGGAAACTTATACCATATTCAATATTCCAGTTCTGAGAAATGAAGCTGTAGAATGGGGCTTTGTTATAAAGAAAGGTTTCGCTTTCTCGTTTATTATTGCAACAATAACTATTTAATAAATATAAAATTTATCTCAACTT
The DNA here is from genome assembly GCA_026543055.1 of Argiope trifasciata. Lineage (NCBI taxonomy): Eukaryota > Metazoa > Arthropoda > Arachnida > Araneae > Araneidae > Argiope > Argiope trifasciata. Next base: position 519,155 of record JAPMOQ010041001.1, on the reverse strand, counting down.
ACTTTTACTATAATATTATTGCTCATTTTAACGAGTAATTATAATAATTTTAAATCAACACAATTTTTGTAATCAATCAATTAATCGTAGAATATTTTAAATTAAAATGAGTTTACTTTTCAAATACATTTACTCTTTTTATACAATTAAAAAAAAGTAAAATTAGATTTATATTTTTAAAAAAATTAAACAAAAATATTCAAAAATAATTATTTAATATATAAATAGATATGTTACATTTTCGATTTTTCTTAACAATGTTAATATTATTTAAGGCTTTTTTTTCGTTTTTAGTTATTAATATTAATATTATTTAAGGCATTTTTTAAAATTTATTTTGAACTTATTCTTTTTTATATATTTTTATAAGCAGCTCACAATGGATATTTATCAAAAAATCCCAAAACTCTACAAAATATACCACTTATTACAATTGAGTTAATAATTTAAAATTCAAACGAATTTAAACACATATTAAAATAATAAATATAATTTTTTAACTCATTAATGAATACATAAAATGTTTAATTATGCATTAAAAGAGCTGCTACCTCAGTAACATTTTAATAAATATTCGAAGTGTAAAATTTAGTCCTTTCTTTCAAATTACTTAATTTATATTATTTAAATCCAGTTTTATTTATTTTATAGTCTTTTTTTTGAAAAATCCAAAATGGATACTATTGTTTTCTTAATCTTAAAGGAAACATTTCATATTAATTGCAAAATGTTTTTGAAACATTTGATTTGAAATGTTTTGATTTTATACTGCATATCAGGTGGTAGTCATTACATTCAAAAATTAATGCAAAAAAGTTTCCTTATACTTCTACCTCAGCTTTAAAAGTATTAAATGTTGCTTCAACACACTTAGTTGTCAAATTAGTCATCAAATTCCTCTCAAAACAATTCGAAAATAATTTTGTTTACCCCCAGTTTGAGTTTTTCTTGTTTCTGAAACTTATTGCTATAAGAGAAAACACTCTCAAGTCTTTGTGAAATTACTGAAATATTTCTTTCAGTTTCAATAGGAGTACTATAATTCTCTTGCAACGTCTATCAAATTAAATTTTATGGAAGGCAAGCATGTATTTCTTATGCTATTATATACATATAAATATTCTCAAAACATTTTTGCTTATGAAAAAAACTAATGAGCATCTGTTTTATCAATGTTTGCACCTGTTTTTATGGCTTTTAATGATCTAAAAAAATAGTTTAGCATTGGAGCTACTGAATTTTCAACAAATATACTTAGGAAGGAAGGAATACATATCGCGGACAAATTTCTTGAATATTTATATATGATTTAACCAAATATTCGATGAAATTCTCCAGTACTTCAGGTTGAACTTGTTATTTTGTTTATCACACAACCAATATTTAAGCCTCTTTCATATTAAAAGTAGTTTTTTTTATGGTTTTTAATTTATATTATATACTTTTTCCTAAAAAAGAATAAATAAATTCATAAATATTTTTGAATGAAATTGCTGTAATTTTTTTTTTGTTTAATCGAACATTAAATTATTAGCTTTTTGCTCAAATATATTATACTGATATTTATATACTTTTGGGAGTTTTCAAATGCAGTAAAAACTCCTTATTCGCGGATTAAAAAAATGCGACCCAATTCCTATATTCGCGGCTACAAATTTCTTTATTTGCGGATATAATAAGTGCATACAATAATAATAAAATGATTCCAACCCAATATCCTTTGTAAATGCCGTCCAATGGACTAATAAAAAAAGTAAAATAGATCTTATTACAACTTTGCCAAGAACATGTTGTTCAATGATATCGAGACATAATTCGACATATATATTGACATAAGTCGCTTTCGCCGCGATCGGTGATACCGAGAATGTAAACAAACAGAATGAAAGCAACCTTATTACTCAATGAATAAAGTATATTTGCGGAATTAACGACTAAGAAATAAGGTAGAACTAACGATTAAGAAATGAAAATTTCCTCACCTCATTCCGAAGATTAATTTGAATCTGACGCAAAGAAGGCAGTTCTCAAAGACTATTTTATCCATTTTAATGTAACGATTAAAGACTGGAGCAAATTATACGAATACAGAATGGACGACTCAATTCAATACAATAATCCACCGGAAACTTGAATAAGAAAAATGAATAGACAGGAAATAATAATTTATTATATATTTGTTTTTGTTTTTTATTTTGTCGCCTAGGAACGTATCCCCTATAATCCCATATAAATGACCATTCCGTATTCACGGTTTCTGTATTCGCGGCATAATTATGGAATATATACACGCGAATAAAGAGTTTTTACTGTATAATTTTTTTCATGTACTATTTCTTTTTTTTTTTAAATTTTGTAAATAAAATTTTCTAAGATATCAATTTGTGCACTCTGTGTTTTGAACATTTATATTTAATCATGTCATATTTCTGTTAACATGTCGTTTAATATTTTCACATAAAGGAATTATAAAATAACACTCAGATTAAATGTTGGAATCAATATCTAATATAGTTAAATATTCTTCACATGATATGGATTTGATCTTTTTCTAGCCGTTGTCTTCAAATGTAAGAAAATATATGACATTATGAATTTTTTTCAATTTTGACATGCGAGGATTATAAAGAAACTTTTACATACAAATATACCAGCAGGTGAAATATTGTTTAAATTTCTGTCTTAAATTGAAGACGCTGTTTCAGTGTGATGATCGAAACCCGAAAATATAGCATTTTCAATGTACTAATAACATAGATGTAGCATTACGTATAAGGTACAGTATAGTATAAATTTTCTAAAACAGCAAACTAGTCGTATTTCAAATTTTTTATCCATTAGTGTATTTAAATTTTTCGTTCATTTCTTAATTAACATTTCTAAAGTATAGCTAATCAATATAAATAGTTAATAATTTTGTAATTTAACAGCATAATTATTAAATATCATAAAATTTGATTTAAGAAACCGGAAATTACTATATAGTATATCAGAACATACAAAAAAAATTAGAAACGCTTAGAGACGATGAACATTTACATTAATACCTTATATTGTTTATATGAATACATTTTCATTTATTTAAATAAATAGAAAATAAACAATGAGTAAATTGAGAATAAAACAAAGAACGATGGATAAATAAATTTCTACTTCAATATAACTCTACTCGGAGAAATAGATTAATCGTGTTAAGATAGAACTTTTATATAAAAAATAAATAAGAATAAATATCAAGAAACATCTTTAAGAAACAGCCTTTATAATACAAATACACATCAACGATTTACTTTCAGAATTCAGATACATTTCCACAAAGAAGGAATTCGCGATCCATAGCCACGATTAAGTCAAATACAAAGATATATTTTTCAATCTTATAGAGGTCAAAATAAAAGCCAATGCATGACACACTAAAGCAATCAGCTTTTCAGTAATTTCAACAAATATTACAAGAGAAGAACCCAGCCACAAACCAAATTCATTACCTAAGATACTAAGAAATTCGGATACTTCCCATCGAGGTTGCTGTTCAAATACGTGGGTTTCTAGAGAGGAATAGAAAATATTTACTCTAGCTCTGTCATATCTAGAGAAATTGGAACTTTCATTGGTATACACGAAGCGCAAAAACGATTTAGATGATTGTATCTTAAATGATACAGATTTGCATGGAGGCGGACAGTTGCAAGGGAGTCCAGTTCGTGATATGTTGTCCAAGCAGCTCCACTCTGTTTCGTTGCTTATTCCACAAGACCTTAAATTGCTCGTTATTTTATAAGTTGGATCAACACATCCACACAGATCAAAATTTCTCAACTGAATGCATGTCCGAATGCATTCAGTTTTGCTTCTGGTGAAATTCTTAGATATCGCATTGTAGTGTATACAATGATCTTTATATGGTGCCGGTAGCCTTAAGAAGATTATTTGCTTCAAGCCGATGAATGTTTCATATCCAGGAGGGATGATATAACCTTTTTCTTCTGGTGTTGGAATGTCTTCAGGATTATGAACTGTTAATATACCACCGACTGAGTGCGTCGTTTGCATATACTTTTCGGATTTAAAGTTTGAGCTGAAATGCAAACCACTTCCAGCGCCCGTTTTGGAAACTTTTAGTGATTTCTTCGTGTTTTTTCTCCTGTTAAAAGTCACACAATTACCATAACGGAAATCAATGTGGTGACTGAGATATTCTTGTGGACACATTTTGCCATCAAATGTGCAATTTTGCATTAAGGTGGAAAGATTGTGTCCTCTCATATAACGCTCCACTTCATCCATTTCGTACTATTCCTTTAATAATTGCAGGTGAGAATCCTTTTCTGTTGCAGAGATGTTTGAATCTTCCAGGAGCTGGTTTTGGTGACGTAAAACTCGACGCTCTGAAAACAAAAGTGAATCTCCTTTGGTATCCCATGATAAACGTGTGGATTGATGAAATTCCATCCTGTTTAAATTGCAAATGCTGGTAGCAGGAAATTTGGAATTTTTATTATGTAAAACTTTCAGGCTTAAAATGACAGGATATTGTAGATATTGGTCGCAAAAATGGACCAGTTGTAAAATGCCAACTAAGAAACCCAATAAAAATGCACACATCCACAGCATTCTGATAAAATGAAATGGGGATGCATATATTCTGTTAAGAGCATAAATGGAGGAATTTATCATAAAATTCATCATCATTCGCAGTGTTGAGAGAAGTAATAGCACAGTATTAGTTTATCTTAATAATTTTACTCACAAGCATAGCACTTAGATGGTTTTGTTTGACAAATGATTTATTGTCTTCAATCAGACATCTCGATAACTGTTTGCAAATAAATAAGTTTTTTTTTCTCTAAATCCTCTTTGATTCCTTGAGAAGGATATAAGTTCATTTAAATCTCGATATCCTCATGTCCTTTCATTTACAAGTGAATCCTAACGCATTAAATAACTATATTTGTTCAAAAATTGCTGTGCCCCAAATTGCACTGTCCTATGAAACTTTTTATATTCCATTAACTCTTATATTGTATCTCCAGCAAATTTATTCAATTTTTGAACAATGATTTTTCAATAATGATTGCTTCTATTCAATTGATATTTCGAAAGTAAAGAACGTTCTTTTTTTTGTATGCATATTATCTTCAAAATTGAATTGCATTCGGAAATATTTTCTGAAAATATAAATTATCAAGAAATGAAAATGAAACAAATTGTTTTTCATCTTCTCGGGAATTGCTTTCAATAAACAATTTGTTCACTCATTCAACATAAATTTAGAAAATGATTAAATATAAAATCGATATCATATCTTAATCGATATATCATTTTTATAGTATCTGAAAGTGTATAATGTGCATGAAATTGCAAATTAAAGGAGTTTTGAATTTAGAGACTGAGGATTTGGAAAATTGAAACTAGAAACAGGTTGATATTAAAGCATCTGGGAAATTAATTGTAGTGTTTTATGCTCGTACGAATTATATGAGTTTTATAGGTTATTATACGGGTTTCTAGATATTTGATATTTTCATTTACATTTTAGCATTTTTAGAAATTTTTTAAAAGCAATTGAATTTATAATGTCAGTTCAAAATCGATTTTGAATAATGTAAATAAATAATTCAAGTTACCAATGAGTGTATTTTCCACTTTTCTAACTAATAATTTTAAGATGCATTTGAATTGTAAAGGTGAGCATAAATGTTTTTAATCTGAAGCAATTATTAATTTGTTGTTATTAAATAGAAAAATTATTTTTCTTTTTCTTTAAAGATGTAAAGGATCATTAGAATTACTCCATTGCCTTAACAAATAGTAGAATAATCAAACAAAAAGTGTTAATTTTGTATTTGTGGTGAATAATTTGATTTAGTTTATAGATGATGAACTACTGGTGCTATGGATATACATAATTAACTCCTTACAATGACTAGAAAGACGAATTTCAGATGATACATTCAATTTCTTCTAGTGAGTATTTAGCTCACCAACCAAAAATAATATATTTGCGCAATAAGTTTACTGAATTTAATTCCTAATTTATAAAGAAGAAATTACATGTATTATCAATAGTTAAATCAGCGAAATCATTCAATTTGTTTAGTCTATTAAATAACTACTCATAGAAAATTGGCAGTAATGAAGATACAGGGGAATATGTATCTAGATATTTTAAGATTTCAAATCAAATAAGAAATTCAAATCTATTATATCTTTAAAAGATTTTTATATTTTCATGAAAAACGTACAAAAGTGAGGGTTTTTTGAAATAGTTCTCGAAATCAGTTGAGGTTAGAGTACAGGCAAATAGTGATATTGGGTTCAGACGTAACAAGTATTTATATGAAATAATTATCTACGAATTCGTTAGAGTAGTTGGAAGAATAGGACTTAATCGTATTTTTTCCCGTTAAAATCTATTCCATTTTTAGAGAGATATTTTTCAAACAGTATGGGACGGAAAAATAGGTTGCAGTTGATGATGATCTAGAAACAATTTAATTTTCATAGAATATATACACTGATATACAGTTTTTAAGATCTGTGAAAAAATTTAAGTAAATGTTTGGTAATGATTAATTTAATCAATCATATTTCTGATATAATGTAAGTGATATTTGGTAATTTATATAATATAGAGTATAAACTAGACTGATATAAAAATCTGTGAAACCAAATTAGTGATTTGAAATGGGGAGTTAGTTCTGTAGATCAAACTTTATTTCTAACTACCTGGTAACCGGCGTGTTGCTGCCGCAGAAGAAATAATTTTTTAAACAGTCTTTGGAATTTTAAATAGTTATCTTCTTTAATTAAGGATAACAGGAAGAATGATATTTATTTTCATGTCGGCAATGAATGCATTCATTGCAATTGAAGAATATGTAAATAAGAAGCATAAATAATATTTATTCTATTTTAATTACTTTATTCTCTAAACAAATATTTATTTTTATGTATTAAATTTTGCATTAAAACCGTTACTATTAACCATTATTATTAAAACCGTTATTATTAACCATGATTATTAAAACCGTTACTCCTTTATACCACATATTTTATGCTTAAATAAGTAATAATAGCTTTCTGTGGCACTCTTGCTATTCAAAATCAAATCAATTTGTATTAGATAGATTATCATTTCTATACATATAATGCTTACCAATTCACTCGTTTTTTATAGTTGCAATACGAAAAACCCAGGGTTTGAAAAAAAATTTCTTATTCCACATTCGAATTGCTTTTTCAAATTAAAATATGCGACACTATCTTACAAATATTTTATTGCACTTATTGAACTGTTTTCTATTTATTTATAACCAGGTTGTGTCAAACTTATGAAAACATTTGGGAAAATGAAGGAATGAATTTAGCAAAAAATTTATTTTCTCGCTGTTTTGGATATTTTTGTCTTTATGTTTAAAGGTGTATGTGTAATTAATTTATAAAAAATTTTCATACACCTACATGGTACTGAATTTTTAAAAAAAATCCTGATTCTTATTTCTGAAATATGTTTTTAAAAATGTCAAAATAAGAGTTTTGCACAATAAAGCATGACCGAAAGACCTTGACATTAAAGAGAAGTCAAGGTCAAGAATGCAAATCTTCAGAATAAAAAGAAATAACTAGTTCAACCATAATCATGCGTTTTGTTTTTCGAACAATAAATTTACGAAGAAACTTTTAAAATTGCAAGGAACAAATTTTTACGAATCAAGAGTAATCCGTTCCCTTAATTGCACAATTATAACTTTAAACCCTTTTTGAAATTTTTAAGGGAAAAAAAACAGGTAAATATAAAGATTAAGATAACAATTGCGTTGCATCATTTGATTTCCCAAAGCAAAACAAATTTCTGGAATGCTTTGTATTGTTCTTGTTAAAAACACAAATAATAATGATGACGGTTTTTCTTCATTTGATTTTGGATGTTTTGTTTTCAATTCAGTTAAAGCAAAAAATTAAATAAAAGGTTGCTGCATTTAATATTTGAGGTACAATATTACTTTAAATAAAGTAAAACGTTTAAGTTTAATGTTTTGCTAATTTGCAAATTGATTATTAAAATTGTGATTTTGAGGTCACTTTAATGAAAGAAAATTAATTTTTTGGCAATTTTAAAATTTGGTACATTACACAAACCTAAAAAAAAAATTTCATCAATGTCTATTAAAATTCTGTGCCTTAATATATATTTTTAAATATAAAAGTGTGTTCACTTAAAGACAAAGTGTCACCAAAATGATATCGGAAAGATCAAAAAGTTTAACGGTTTAATTTTTTTTTAAAATAAGAGAATTCAAATTTTGTCAACTCCATTAGTGAAAAAATTGAATCAAAGCGTTGTAAAATTATTCAAAATTATAATTCACATTTTTTCTAAAACTTTACTCTTATGAAATAGTATATTTGTTTTTTCTCTGAGTAAATAATGAACAATATCTTTTTTATTAATCATTATGGAACAAGAGACAAATGCAAAAATTTTGGGCGTAGCTTAAGCCATATATATTAATTTAAATATTTAAGTATAAAAGTTATTAGCCATATTTATATACATATTAGTTACATTTAAATATAAAAGTATGTCCACTGTTAAGAAAAAGTGTTACCAAAATGGTATCGGGAAGATCAAAAAGTTAGGCGATTTAATTTTCTTAAATCAGATCATTCAAATTTTGCTACCTCCATTAGTGAAAAAAATTGAATCAATGAGTTGTAGAATTATTTAAAATTATAATTTACATTTTTTCTAAAACTTTACTCTTATGTTACATTATATTTTGTTTCTTATGTAAGTAAATAATGAATATTTTTGACAAATATAATGGAACAAGAGACAGATGCATAATTGTTGGCCATAGCTTAAGTCATACACATTAATTAATTAATGTCATATATATTAGTTTTTTTAAGATTTCACTCAAATTTCATACTATTTGATCCGGAATATGATGGAAAAAGTGTTAATTTTTCGCTTAATTTCTAATTAACTAAATATAAATTAATTTTTGCACTTAAAAATATTGTATTCTTTCAAACCATGTACGGTTCAAATAGGTTCATTTCGTTTATGAGATCTGGAACATACACACCTAGACACAAAGATTTTTAATCAACCTAATTATTGTCTCATTGTGCCGACCCATATTTTTTATATTTTTTTCTCTAGCTCATTTTTCTTAGAAATTAAGAGGTTGAAAGCGATATTCAGTTTCTTACTTGAAATGCTTTTAATCACTAGCCTAATTATTCCGAGTTAATGGGCTCGAAAATTATCAGTGTATAATAAATCAGGATTTAGAGTTTATAAATAATTTTTTTCATACATTCCGAAAAATTTGCATTTTTTATTTTTGAAGTTTCTATCAGAATTTCAAGATGATCCTTTACCATGTTTCTATGAAAACTGGAAGATGGATCTCTCACAATCAACCTATATTTTTATGAGAATTTCAAGATTAATCTTTCACGATGAGACTTCGTCATATTTCAATAAAAGTTTCAAGATGAACCTTCACCATATTTCTATGAGAATTTCGAGATGAATGTTTCTCGATGAACTTTCACTATATTTCTATGAGAATTTCAAGATGAATTTTTTATAACCTTCCCATATTTTTATAAGAACATCAAGATGAGTCTTTTGCTATGAACCATCACTCTATTTCTATGAGGATTTCAAGATAAAGTTCCACAATGTTTTATTGAGAGTTTCAAGATAAGACTTCGCAATGTTCCTATTAGAATTTCAAGTTTGACCATTCGCAATGAGTTTTTAAGATGATTTTATGAGAATATTAAGATGAACTTTCTCATAGATACTATGAGAATTTCAAGATATACATTTTAGGATGAACTTTCATTCAATCAATGTACGAGAAATCAATGATATTTTCAAGATGAACTTTCCAGCCACACCTCTTTCGATTTATTTTCCAGAAACTTATTTACCTGTCATGTGTATTTACTTGTCATATGTCTAACATTAAATTTATTTTTTGTGATTTAAATTGTAGGCATAGATTTTATTAGTTCTAAGTTATTTTGTAGTAATTCTTTTAGGTTTAAAATGCTATGATTCGTAAAAATTTTTACAGAATTTTGTTATTTTGGGACTATAAAATTATGAGGCATATTAAAAATACTAAAATCCACAGAATAAATTAAGTATTGATAAAAATAAAAACGCATGAAAACGAGGAATAAACTGAATTTTTTTCGGAAAATGCATGTTCAATTTCTCTTTACAATCTTTTTTAATTAAGAATTAACTTTGTATTTTTATTATCTTTAATTAAATGTAATAGAGCAGATTGTATCAAATAAATTGTTTTAATAACCCTATGCATTTTTCTGTTGCTTTAAGAAAGTTCTTTGAATTGCATAGTATGCATAACTAATTATATTTAAAAGATTTATTTTTGTATGTATGAATCCATTTCGTTACGATTGGACCTCAATATGAATTGAATTTTAAGGGAAGACGGTATGCAGCAATCGATACATTTTTTGATAACAACCTCAATATTTTGTTTTCTCTTTTAAGCTTATGTATAATTTTTGTAAATAAAATCAATATATTTATTAAGTTTCTGTGGCATTAATAGTAATAATGGACAAAGTTATTCCTCATATGTTTGAAAAAAAAAGTCTTGAATGCATTTCCAGTTTCAAAAACCGTAATCTTCAAAATTAGAAAACATCAGCATATCAATTGTCTAATGATTTTTACATTCATAAGCTACAAAAATAAAAAAAAAAATCTTTCTAAATTAAACTTATGGAGATCAATCGCATCGACATCTGTTTGCACGTTATTATTTTGCTTCCAGATGGAAATTTGGAAGTGAAATAAATGTAATATAAATTTTCGTGAGATTGTATCAATTGCTTTCGGATCTGCGAATGCAATTCTAAGCAACGTAAGTTTACAATTTTATTTATAATTTTTAATAAGTAAATTTACAATGTTCATATATAACCTTTGATATTTCTATATACTTTCAGGATGTATGTTATATAGAGATGTCCCAAGAGTGAAACAAGTGTTTGGTTCTTTAAATATTACAACTTAACACATAATTAGAATTTCAAAGTTTCCTCAAATAGAGTTACCAAATGAAAGGAAATATTTATATGATCCCTATTACGTAAAATCCGTACATATAAAAGTGATATATATGCTTCCTAATTGAATGGTTTCCTGCAAAAAGGAGGTAGCTAAAATTATTTAAGTTTGCAGAAAAATGGATCAGTAGATACTACTAAATTGCTACAAACTAATGAGACAAACAGCTCCATATCTTGAGTTAACTCGAGAAATGAAGACAAGAGTTATACCTTTCTTATTCAAAACGAAATTTTTTTTATTTTATAACATAGAATTTGGCAACTTCGAATTCTCTTGATTGGATTTACTTCTTTTTGCAGCAAAACATTCAATTGCATGACATTTTTACATGGCCCCCATTTTGTAAAAGAGTCCCTATGTAAAGTAATAAATAAAGATCCTAATTGTATGTGATTTTTATATGGCCCCGATTGTATAAAATTGTCAATGATTAATATTATTAAAAAATCCTAATCGTTTGAAAATGTTTATATGGGAACATTTTTCTAACAACCGCTAGTAAGTAAAGTGTTAAATAATGCGCCCAAATTTATGACGATTTTTATATGGTTCCCATTGTGTAAATGAAGATTTTTATATGGCTCCCATTGTGTAAAAATGTCAGTAAGTGAAATATTAAATGAGGTTTCCAAAATGCAGGATTTTTTTATATAGCACTATTTTATAAAAACGTCGGTGAGTAAAATGGTAAATAAGATTCCCAAATGAGTGGAATTTTTATATAGCCCCAACCCACAGTGTAAAACTCAAGGAGATAGAAAATTCTTGCCTTACATTAGATGCCCATTAGAACATGCCGTTCAACAACCGAACGTTTTTTTTCCCTTCTGCATTTTCTTTATCGAGCTACAAACGAAGATTTTTAGCATTTAATATGTTTCCGGTCGATGTTGGATTTCCTTCTTTTGGAATAATGATATTTGAATCAATGTTTAAAATCAGATGTAAACAACTAAATGTATCGCATATGCATATCATACCTCTGGCTATTTTCAAATGCGCAGTTTGAGGTTTTCGAGCCTACGTGAATAAAGGCAAAGCACAGATACTGTTGTTTATTTTTGATATTCGCTAGCCTAACATTTCTTTCCTTTTCCTTTTCATTATAGCGCAACAAACGAAGTTTTTTGGCATTTAATGTGTTCTGACCCCGGTTGGAACTCCTTCTTTTGTGCATAATGAGATTTGTTTGAAGTCAGATGTAAACAAAGAAATGTATCGTATATGCGTACCACAACTATTTGCACATGCGCAGTTTTCGTACTGGCGAAAACTGCACAAAATTAAATAATTAAAATCACAATCATAAAACTATATTTATTGTTTTGATAGAATTTAATGTACTAAAACCTTTCCCAATAAATGTTCTATAAGATGGTTTTTATCTACGTATAGATTTATTTTTTTAATACCATGTATAGATATATATATATATTTATAGAGTGAGAAAGAGAAATAAATGACCATTAATAAAATAACATTCTAAAACGATGGCAAACTTTCAAAAATGAAACTATTCTTTAAAAGGATCCTCCTTAGATCAAGATTATTTACAAAATTCCTTTCATATTTTACGTACGATTGGGGCATGGCTCTAATAATTTGGTGCTTGATCTTCAATTTCAAAATGACGAGTTCATTTAGTGTGAAGGACTGGTCTGAGAACTAGAAGCGTTGAAATCGAAGAATTTTAATAAATGCAATAGAATATTTTCCTCTATTTCTGATAATCTTTAATTACTTGTCATGAAAAATTGAAATTGTGTCATTTTGGCACATTTTGATTGAGAACTATTTCATAATTTATTGAGAGATAATTCTTAATTTTTTGGTAATTGGTGATTTTACATAACATTGCCAAATCATCAGAGCTAAGGTGTGCCAAAAAAAGAAAATTTACTGATTTTGTACGGACTTTTAGGAAGTTATATTTGATTAGTTAAGATGTTATTAAAAAGAATATGAAAGTATCAAATATAACAGAATAATATATTTGGCATTTATATCCGTCCTCTGCTACTCCTTTTTAACTCTTATTCCAATTTTTAAACAAAGAACAAAGAAAGAAATAAAAAAAACTCAGTGATAAAATTCAAACTTTTTTTTTACTATATAATAATTTTACAGAGCAATTACCACGATATATGGCTTCTGTTAATTGCTGTGTTAAATTTCAAGCTTTTAAATGCAAAGGGCTGAAAAAATAGATATAAATTCAACTAATGACTGCATTGCGTGAATATAATTTTCGATACAAAATAAATTTCGTTTTAAGAATCCTTCAGCCTATTTTTTTGTTCCTGAAATTTATCTGTAAAAAAATCAGATGATATATAAAATGTTTTTGTCTTTCAAATAATGCTTTTTAGTTAAATTTTAGTTTAAGGAAATGAATATATGTATACCATTCCTCGGTAATATAATTTAATTAACCGTTGAAAAATGTTTGGTTTTTATGTCGGTATGCTGAAGAAATACTATTATATCAACATTTTTGAAATAATTTTATCCAGTATATTTTCTGCTTTACAGAATTTTTTTTCTTATAGTAATGGCAGTAAGAAACATTTATCCACATAAGAACTAAGCAGCAATAATTCACTTAGCATTTAATTAGAAAGCAAATCATTTGTAAAAAGAAATTTATTTCACTTCAACGTAGTGTAGTTAAAAAGATTCTTTCTTTGTATAGAGAATTCACAATATCTCAGAATTTTTTTATAGTTTTAGAAATTTTTTTAAATTTGTTTTAAAAGGTTTTTAATTAAAATCTAATATAATATTCCACATCTTATCTAAAAAGATGATCAATAGAGAATTTTCTTTCTGTCTCTTAATTACTAAAGCAATTTTTAAATAAATAGCCAATTTTTGCCTACGCCTTTTAGGGCTTCAACAATTAATTGTCTTTACATTTTGAAGCTTCAATAACATCAAATGAAAACAATATTATGTTTTCACATGATGAAAAGGATAAATCAGAAAATTGGTTGCCTTCACATTTTGAGGCTTCAACAATTTGTTGCCTACACATTTTGTCACTTCAACATTTTTTGTCTTTGTAATTTGAGGTATAAACAATTTTTGCTTTAACATTTCGAGGTTCAGTTATTTATTCTGACGGAAAACAGGATCTTGTTCCCGTATGATAATAAAATTAAACTAAGGAAAGGGAGAACTAATAAAACTCATAATTTATTATTTCAAAGAATCGATAATTTTTATGGAAAATAAAACATTATCACAAACAGACATTTACAATTTTCTAGAAATACCAATATTCATGCATAACTATTTTACTAAAAAAATTAGCATCATAATAACAACGATATTTAATAGATGGAATATGGGAAAAACAACATCATGAGATTTCCAGATAATGGTTCTTGTATGTTGTTTATTTTAACATATACTTTTTTGTCAAACAAAAAATGAAACTAAGAGCCAAACTTTCTGACTAATAGTGTAAACGTGTTGAAAAGTCAATATTCATCTAAACAATGTTCTAAATTGAACTGCATTGAAATTATTGACTTTATTTTCACTACCTCCTTTCTTTACCTATACTTTTTATTGACAGCTACATTTCAAAGTAATTCCGTTAAGGAAGGTAGTAGAAAATTTTAATAGATATTGAAAACGCTAGACTTATTCACAAATATAATTTATGGAAATCTGAAAAGATTGTTCTAGTAATTAAGAATTTTAAAGTAACTAATTTTCGAGCACTTTTGGGTTCTATTATCATGTAAGAACATGGAATTGCCTCGGTTTGGGTTTTTCGAAGCCTCAAAATGTATAAGGAGAAAACATAAGAAGTTATCACGAACAAAATTATCGAAAACATATCTCAAAAAGAAGAAAACGGGAATCAACGCGAAACAACAAATAAAGGTATCAAAATGTATATATATGAAAAGTAATGATAACAATAATATTATAAATTTTTCCGTTTTCATTTTCAATTCTTTTATCTGGTAAGAAATAATTTGGAGCTGTAGCAACTTTGAGATGAGTTAAAAAACTATCGTCTAATTAAAAGTTCAGGTAAAAAAAAACTGTTTGGAGGAGAAAAATATTTCAAAGCATTATTGATACTGAGATATTCTAAAACCATCGCTTTCCTAAGTATTTTAGAATGTGAAATATGAATCATGATGTTGTTTTGTAATGTCATTATGTTCATACATGATAACTTGAGATTTGGGACAACAGATTTATTAAAAAAAATTTAAACTCTATTAGTCTTCTAACTTTTTAATTTTATTTTCAAATTCTGTTATCTGATAAAACTTAATTTCCTAGGTCAGATAGATTATTGATTATGCATATACTTTTTAAATTCAACTCTCAGACAAAAATAAATTTTGAATGGAATCTTTCTTTGGGGCTGAAATGCCATCATATGTCGTCATCAAAAGAAAACAATTTCGAATTTACCGAATTAATTTAATTTCAGGATAAAATCTGTCTCTTCCAAAATCTACTTAAAGCAACCCTTATATATTTAAGGCACTGCTTTGCCTTAAGTGAATCAGGGAAGTATGAAAGCATTATTTGTCGTCATTAGAAGCATTTATTGATCAGATGCACTGAACATTTCGACAAATGCCAATACGCATTTGAATTTCTGGTGAACACTGGAATAATCTGTCTTTCCTTAAAGTACCCCTTATATATTTAAGACATTGCCTTTTCTGTCTTTCCTTAAAGTGCCCCTTACATATTTAAGACACTAGTTGTCTTAAGTGGATCATGGAGGCATTAAAGAATATTTGTCATCTTAAGACCCACTGATTGATCAGATGCACTGAGCATTTCAACAAATGCCAATAGACATTGGAAATTCTGTTGAACATTGGAATAAATCTTTGCCGCAGAGTATGAAATTAAATTTTAAAACTTTAGTGACAACAATTAAATAAATTGTATAGATATAATTAAATGGCATTTGTTTGAAGATTTCAGTAAATGTAAAAATAATTATTGTAAGATAAATGTTTAGGAAAATGTGAAATCGAGCTTTAATCTACAGGCTATAGGGATTGTCTTTCAGGTGAAGTTGAATGCCTTCCCTGAGAGGATGTATGCATGATATATGGACTATGCCTCTAATTATTTGATGGATCGGATTCAGCCCCAAATAGTTAGATAGATAGTTCGGTACAATTAGATAGATGTGAAGCAGAGGCAAGTCACGCAGTAGTCAATATATTGTTAAATGGTTAGTTCAATTTGTACTTCTGTTTGATGCCTTTAATTATTTGTTTTATAATTTATATGTTTTATTTGAATAAAGTTTTCTATGAGTTATCTTCATTTCGTTATCGATGATTAAATTTTTTTTTTAATGTCTAATCAAATTAATACCTTAGTAATTCTTATATTTCAAAGAATTGACTACATTCTTTACCAATTCTTATGTAATACGTGGACAAAGTTTAGTTGAATTCGATGCTTTTGAATAGGAGATGTGGCAAATATATATAGAAACAAATTATATTGCAGAATAGTAATGACTTTTATTTGTAATAAAATAAAATGTCAGCTTCCTATAAATATTGTAATATTTTTATCAAAGGATTTTTAATAAAAAATATTTTGCATGTTTAAATAAAGCATACTAGCAAGCCTGCTAGGATTCTGGCTATCGCAAGTGTTAATATGTTTTCAGAATTATTTATTTCGTTGTTCATACTACGTATTTTTGACAACTTATTTCCTATGTCCCAACTTCTATCATAAATACTTGTTACATGAAAAATATTTCAAATATTACTTTCATGTATTGAAGTATTAGCAAGATTTTTATGGCTATTTTGTAGCGAGTCATTAAATATATACTTTCAGAGAGATTGAGTTGAAAAAAAAAACCATAGTTTTTCTAAATTTTGATGATGAGGATGATGTCGTGTCCATGTTCCGACTAAAACAGGGTGAAGTAGCTTCTGAGGAAAAGACCCATGAGCAACCAGAGGGCAGAAGTCCGACTTCTAGCTGGTGGTGAAGGTAACACACACATTCGCTTGCACAACCCCTTTTTAAGGGGGGCACATTCATACATCTCACAGATAGAATGCAGAACGACCATGCCCGAACCGGGACTCGAACCCAGGACGCCCAGATCACGGGAAAGACAAGCTACCCTTTCTAATTTTGATGCATGAGAATATATTCTCATCGCTTCTTCGCGTTTATTCCCATTTTCTTCCCTTTGCTCCTTCTGGTAATAACTTCTCACTGCTCTGACATTTATTTATGAGATAGGAAAATCAGGTGCAATTCACAATAAGTCATAATCTTTTGGCAATAAGTCGCCAAATGTGACAACCGTCTTTATTATTTTCTAATAATCATAACAGTTAAAAATTAATGTTACAGTAGCAACAAGTCACCAGTTTTCTGCTGTGCATTTTGAGTCGTCAAAAATGACCAAACCAAAACAACATACTGTTCTTACATGTTTACAAGACTTTCATGCTTTAGATCATGAAGTATATCTTGGGATATACCTTAACTATAAAAAAAGATTAATTAGTTGAAGCATATAGATGGAGAAAATTAGTGGGAGAAATTCCAGCCATTTTTCTTTTGAATAATGCAGTGCAAATAAGAAAATTGTTGGAACTAATTAGTGGAACAGAAAGATAAATAAAACGAGAGCCTAATATTCTTTTCTTATAACTTCAGTCAATACTGCAAATTAGCTTAAGAATTACAAAAGTGCTGCTAAGATGAATAACGTTGTTTTAGTTTCTGTAAATATTTGAGATACAATTACCTGCTACTCTTTTATTAAAAAACAATAGCGGATAGAATAAAACGTAGCTAAATGTTTTCCCTTTCATTGGCAAAATATTCTTTTGTTTAAGCAAAGTTAGATCACATTCAATTATCGAATACATTAATAGTTAACTTACATGAAGAAGCATTGTTAGAAAGAAAGGCTTCAATTTTCCATTAGCAACGGGAGAAGCTGAATTTCGAACGATTTTGATTGTTTCCAAGTCAAAATTCTCTATAATGTCTAACGTCGTGAATAAATATTTTTGACCACCAGAAAAGAATAATTTTTGCATAATCTTAACTAAGTACTTGAGTATAAGTTGAAAAGTCATAATAAAAAGAATAAAAAAGGTTTTATCGCAATCAATGCAAACGATTTTTTTTGTTATTGTAATGGCTGCAATCGATCCTAAATCGATCATTTCTCCGATTTAACATAAAAGCAATGCAAGTTATTTCTTTTTTTAGACAATTTTCAAGATAAAAATATTTGTTAAATTATTAAGAATTGGATCTGCATTAAAAGTTATAAAGATATTTAAAAAATCCTTTTGGATATTTATGGAAAAGATTTGAAAATGTTAAGTATTACCCTTATTCGAAACTGTAATAAATCTGTTGTCAATAATTTGGTCAATTCATGATCTTATGTTACTTTCAATTTGTATACATAAATAAATTAAGGCACTAGTAGCTGCTAACATTTTTAAACGCCAGCACTTATTTAAAAATGTTGGAATTTTGAAAAAATGGTACAGTTTTAAAAACAGAAATCTAATTCAAATATATTTTCTGTAATCATTTGATTGTCTTACGCATGACATTCATAAATGGTAATTGCAAAGCATGGTATTGTGCAGTTACAAGTCAATATCGTTAAGCAGAGCATATTGAGTGAACTGTTATCATGAACATCATTATGAAGATGAGAATAGTAATGCGATGACTGAGCCTTCAGACGGCTATGAATAATATGCCGGCAATATCAATCTATTCCATTCAGAAAGTCGAAATATTTAACATTTTTTTTGTAATATGCATGAAATTCTTACTCTACAACATTTAATACTTATATGCATGTCTGTGTGTGCGCTTGCATTTATGCGCGTGTGAGTAAACATAATTTCCAATATTACTTAACCGAAAGGCAGAAACTTTTGAAATCTGAAATTATTTATCAGGCCAAACATTCTATATTTCGACACTAAAGTAAAACATAGAAAAATTTGCCCTGTAGTGATTTGATTATGAGATTCTGATATAGATTCTTTTACAAAACTTAGGCAAGACGATCTTTGGTTTCTTCGAAAAAGCTGATTAGGTGTTAAAGACATTTATCCAATTGATCATGGTGTAGGAATCATGAAGTCAGCAATTCTGATATCTGTATATATCTATCTGTCTGTCTGTCTATCTATCTATCTATCTATCTATCTAT